>CM068743.1:34905447-35040909 GCA_035084275.1 Hydrolagus colliei | reverse complement strand
TCCTTTCTATAGTGTGGTGACCAGAATTGAACACAGTACTCCAGCTGAGGCCTAACCAAAGTTTTATAGAGGTTAGTCAGCACTTCCTGACTTTTGTACTCTATACCCCTATTTATAAAGCCTAGTATCCCATATGCCTTCTTAACGGCTTTGTCTACCTGTCCTGCCACCTTTAAAGAGTCACTAACACAAATCCCCAGATCTCTCTGTTCCCTCACACCCCTCACACATCTCTGTATTAAACTTCATCTGCCATGCGTCTGCCCACTTCACCATTTTATCTATATCTTCTTGCAGATGGTTACTATTCTCCTCACTATTTACTATTCTCCCTAACTTAGTATCATCTGCAAACTTGGAAACTGCTCCCTACACCCAAGTCCAGATTGTTAATATATATTAAAAAGAGCAGTGGTCCCAATACTGATCTCTGGGGGACGCCACTTCACACTTCCCTCCAGTCTGAAAAACAGCCGCTCACCACAACTCTCTGTTTTCTGTCTTGCAGCCAGTTGCTGCCACTGTTCCTTTAATGCCGTGGGCCTCTACTTTCCTAATAAGCCTCTCATGCGGCATTTTGTCAAATGCCTTTTGAAAGTCCATGTAAACTACATCAACTGCGCTACCCTCGTCCACCCATTCCGTTACCTCATAGAAAATTCTATCAGATTTGTAAGGCAAGATTTGCCTTTACAAATCCATGCTGGCTGTCCTTTATTAGTCTATATCTTTCTAAGTGAAGACCTATCTTGTTGTCCCTGATTATAGACTCTAGAAGTTTGCCCACTACCGAAGTTAGACTGACTGGTCTGTAGTTCCCAGGTTTGTCCTTCTGCCCCTTTTTATACAGGGCAGTAACATTCACAACCTTCCAGGCCTCTGGCACCACGCCTGTGTCCAAGGAAGATTGAAAGATTGTGGCCAGCGTCTCTGCTATTTGCTCCCGTACTTCCCTTAGTAACCTAGGATGCATCCCATCCGGACCGGGTGACTTATCTACCTTGAGCACAGTCAACCTTTTAGTACTTCCTCTCTGTTTATACTACTCCTATCCATTTATTCTACCCTTTCCTCCAATACTGTAGCATTGGCTGCATCCTCTTCTCTTGTGAAGACAGAGGCAAAGTACTCATTCAGTACATCAGCGATGCCCTCTGCCTCCACAATAAGATTTCCTCCTTGGCCCCTAATTGGCCCCACCCTACCCTTGACTAATCTTTTACTCTTAATATGTTTGTAAAATACCTTAGGGTTCCCTTTAATGTTACCTGCTAATTGTTTCTCATGCAGTCTTTTTGCCCCTCTAACTTCCTTTTTCAGTTCTCTCCTGCTCTTCCTATAATCTGCTTGGTTGACCTCTGTATTTTGGGCCTAACACTTGTCATAAGCCTCATTTTTTTGCTTCATTTTAAGCCCAATTGCCCTAGTCATCCAGGGAGATTTGGATGCCCTACATTTTATCTTTGTTGGAATGTTTTTGACCTATGCCTGAACTATCTCTTCCTTGAAAACTGCCCGCTGCTTGTTAGCTGTTTTACCTGCCAATCGTTCTTTCTAGTTCACCTTGGCTAGGTCCCTTCTTAACTCACTGAAATTAGCCTTCTTCCAGTTGAGTGTCTTCACCTTTGAGTGTTCCTTATCCCTTTCCATAATTACTCTGAATCTAATTATATTGTGATTATTATTATTAATATTATTATTATCAGCTCGGGTCGTGATCGCCCAGCGCCGTGTGAGGTCCTCCTGGTGTGAGCCGAGCCGCCGTGTAGCTGCCATGTTGTAGTTGTTGTTGTTGTTGTTTCAGGTCTATGTCCGTCAGGAATCCCAGGACCTGGTGCTGGGAGGAGATTTGCCCATCAGCTCCATCCAGGCCACCATCGCCAAGCTGAGCATCAGGTCGGCCGTGGCGGGGGGGCTGGGGGGCGCGGGGGGAGAGGTCAGACCTACCCTAGACACGGCCCCCATTTTGTGGCCGGATTTACTGAGCGCCGACCCCCTGAGCAGTGAGGGGCAAATGCCTGAGCTGACCCCAGCCCCAGCCCCTGCCCCCCACCCCCAGCCCAGCCCCAGCCAGCGGCACAGACAAGCCCCCCGCAGAGACCAGGGGGCCCGAGACTCCCCCGCTGGCCCCCCAGTGCCTTGGGGGGGATGAGGACGGGGACAGCAGCAGAGCCTCCTCACTGGATCTCCTGGCCTCACTCACCGCAGAGGCCTTCGCAATGGACTCCAACCCCAGGAACAGGCAGAAAATCAGCAAAGAGAACTTCCTCCAGCCCCCCAGCGGCCAGAGCCCTGCAGCCTCGCCCGGCCAGCGCCGACCCACTCAATCTGCTCGATCCCCTCTGGACCCTCAACAAAACATGACCGGTTTGACGTGGGTGGTGGGGAGAGGTGGGTGGGTGGGTGGGTGGTTGATGGGAGTGCGTCTTTACAAAGCAGCCGAGCTTCACCCACAGATAACGCAGTGAAGTCAGTAATTTGGTCACTCAACCCACGACTGTTGGTGGGACGCTGCTGTGAGCAGTTGACTACCGCGTTTTTCCTACAAGTGGACACGGTCACTGCACTTTAAAGTATATCCTGTGTGGCGTCGCGGAAGACATAATCAGACGCTATAACAAATGCAAGGATTATTATTGTAGTTTTCTGTGCTTGGCTATGCTAAACAACTGGGGCAGTGGGGGGGGGGGGGGGGGGGGAAGAGGCTCAATTTTTTTGCTGCAGGAATGTCTTCTGATCCTCTTAATGTCTCCACACCTTCCCCCCCCCCCCCCCCCCCCCCCCCGTTTGACGCGGTTTGATCTCCAGTGAGAGCATTGAGGTTTTCTCTCTGTTCACTGGTGGTAATGTGGGGTTCAGCTCTCTCTCTGTGTCTGTCATCTCTTCAAAGTGGATTTTCGGAATCCAGCCCCAGCCCCAGCCCCAGCCTCCTCTGTGACGGTCTCTAGTCCGGTTCCTGAGCCAGGCCTCTCACTGCTGATGACAGCGCAGCCCCAGCCCCGGCTCATCAGCAGGACCTGGAAGGGCAGCCCAGTCACTGGGGGCAGGGAATCCTCCCACTACAGCTCCTGTTAACCCTACAGCCAAAGCTCTCACTAACGGGTAGGGAGGGTGGTCCTAGCTGGACAAGCAGCGGGAAAGCCTGGCCAGACAGTAGTACAGGCACAAGGCAAGACTCACATAGAGATAGCCTTTCTGGTATCTATACAATACTGTGAACATATTAGTAACTGGAACAGAAGCTAAAGTAAAATACACTATATTTATAATTAACCATGGAAATATTTCAAGTTTAAGTGGGATTATTTTTCTTTTTTTATGTCAGGATTTGAAGAAACGTAACGCCGAGACACAGACCACTTTAGATTTTAAACTTTCACCTTCAACAAGAGCTTTTTTTTGGAGGGGGGTGGGGGGATGAGGGTTAGAATCATGAGGAAACCCATCAATGCGTTTGAGTCTCCAAACCCAACTGAGAATTCCTGGCCTCCCACCCACACAAGGAAACCCTAGAGACAGATTGTTGGGATGGAATACTCTCTCTCTCTCTCCCCCCCTGGAGGGACACATACTGTTTATCTAATTCCAGAGAGTATTAGGCGAGAGCGAAGGTGGGGAGGGGGGTTGGCGAGAGCAAAGGTGGGGAGGGGGGAGCTCAGAGTGTGTGGGAAGCAATGACAATGTATTCTGGGATGCAAAAGAGGCTTTGTGTGTGTTTAGAAGGTGGGGGGAGCAAAAAGTAGTGAAACCATCTTATTTGTTCAAACAGCCATCACCATTGTTCTGTCAACCCTTTGCCCACAATGTAACAATGATCCTTGCATGTGCTATTGGGCCTTATCACATCGAGACGTCTCAAAAGCACTTCACAGAATATACCGTGAAGTGAATTGATTGCATTTCGCGGGTGAAACTCAGCAGCCAATTGCACACAGCGACGTTTCACAGTAGTGGATTGAGTGGCCGAATTATTATTAGTTTTCACTTTACAGTGAAGCGGTTTGAGATGTCTCAATGGTGTGTGACCAGGCGCTGTATGAAACGCGAGGATGATTATTAATACTTCCCTCCGGGACAAACTGCTGCTTTGCCACTGCTGCCCCGACAGTCACTACAGTGGAGGCCACAGGTACAGAATGGGTTGCGTATGATGCTACGTTTAACTAACGGAGCTGGTTATCGAGTTAACTTTTATCCACTGTTGTGTCGATGTTCAATTATAACTCATCCATTGCACTAAAGATCAAAAGGCCTTCTCTTAACTCCCCCTAAGCTCCTCTCTCCTCCCCCCCCCACCACCCCCCTCCTTCAAAATTTGTTCAGCTCGGTTTAGTGTTACCATAATCCCAACCCAAGATGCGAGTCGAAGAGACTTGTTAATAACAATGCAGTCACTGAATGTTTGCATGTTTATACAATACAGGCCAATCACACTAACCTCTACTGATTCAACTGTAAAATAAAATACCTCTTCTATAAATAAGCTCTTTGATTTGACATTGCTGTGTCTTTGTTTTTCTTATAATCGCTGCGCGGAGTTCCTTCGCTCCGCGGCACCGTTGTCGACTTGAGAGGATTGGTGTACGGTTGGGTAGAGCTCTCACTGTCCTCGTTATTTTTATGCTGCCTCAATGTACAAAATAAAACCATTGAAAAAACATCTGACGGGGTCACTTTTGTCTCATTGCTTACGTTGTCCTGACAGCAAGACCGGAGTCTCCACGTCAAACGCACGTAGGTAGCAAACCTCAGGAGAATGGTCTAAGGTGCTGGGAAGCTGAGGGTTGGAGTGAGAAAAGGAAACGGGAGTCCATTCAGCCCCTCAAGCCTGTTCCTTCAATCATGGCTGATCTATACCTCACCTTCAATTTGCCCCATATCCCTTAATACCCTGACCTGACTAACCTCTGTTCACCACTGACTTGACAATGTGAATGGATCCAACATCCACAGCACGTTGGGAGAGTGAGCTCCAGATTTCTGGTCACATTGGGGCATAAAGGAGGTTTTGAAAAACTGCCTTCAATTTCACACCTAAATAGCCTTGTTCTGGATCCCCCCTGCTCAAGGAAATTGTTTCCTTATCATTTTAAAGACCTCAATCAGATCACCTCCAAAAGCTTCTAAACTCAAGGGAATAGAGACCACGTTTCTGCAGCCTGTGCTCGGAATTTAACCCTTTATAACCACTACAACAACTTGCATTTAGTTTGTGCCCAACACACTGAGGGAGGGAGGGTGTCTCAGCACAGAACAAACCCACTCGGTCACCAGGTATCAAAGCTTTATTTGCAATTAGTACAAAGTTTCCTGTGGTAAAATATTAAAAAATATAGTACAGACTTCTACATATCAACACACTGTACAGTGCCTATGACAGGAGGGAAAGGTCATGGTGTGGATGTCGCCCAGAGTATTTACACCCAGAGATCACGGCTCTGCTCGTGAGGGGATAATTTAAAAGAATTTGTTCTAAAAATTATACATTTTTTTATAAATATGTACATGGCCGATCACTGCAAAAAAAGACAAAAGCATCATCCCTCCCTCCCTCCCTCGGGCAAACCAAAGTTTAGGAAGAGCCCCCCTTTTATTTTCCCCACACTCCCTTTCCCTCTCCGCCCTGCCCACCCTCCCCCGAATAAATAATGAAAATAATAATTTGGTCGCTCGATCCACGACTGTTTGTGGGACGCTCTTGTGCCGCAGTTGGCTGCCGTGTTTCGCTCACAAAATACAAAGTCAATTGACTTTACGGTGTATCCCGTGAAGCGCTTTGAGGCGTCTTGAAGGCGCGTTGACGGCTCTGTATCAAATGCAAGGATTATTATTCATTTTTAGTCTTGACCTCCCATCGACGCTGGCTGGGGTAAGAGACTGAGCCGGCGGGCAGTTTCTTTGCAGCAAAATACTCTGTTGCAGTAACCAATTAGCGTGTGGCTTATGGAGTTGGGTGGGGGGGACGGGGGGGGGAGGGAGAAGGGGAGTAGTTCACTAAATAGCATCCCCTTCCTGACTCAATCTTCATACCCAATCACTGGGCTCAAAATGAGTTCATCTTGATAGCTTTCCGGGGGGATAGTCATCCCTTCGAAACATTAATAATAATAATAATAATTTGGTCACTCAATCCACGATACTGCGATACCGCTGTGTGCAAACTGGCTGCCCACAAACTACACGGCCAAACCACTTAACAGTGTCTACTGTGAAGCACTTGATAATAATCCTGGCATTTGACATGGCAGCTTATAACACGCCAATCGACTGAACAACACAGTAAAACAGGTAAACAGAGGCGTGTGCGTGTGGGAGTAAGGAAACTCGCCTCACATTTCTCCCCGCCCGGCCGGGAATGGGACCCGGGTCCTCTGGCCTGAGAGGTGAGCACGCTAACACGGTTTGCTTTTCGGACATCTCGGCGACATGGTAAGGCGCAATATCAAATGCAAGGTTGACTTCACCCCCCTCAGCAAGGCGGAGGGAGAGAGAGAAACCTCGCTGTGAACGGTCATTTTGCAATTGCGATGCATCAACCGTACTTTGCATTGACTCAGTATTAAAAAGCAACGCTCACAACTAGCTAGCTTCGCTGTGAGATTCAGTGCATATATACCCGCTCTGTACATTGCAGGAGCCTTCTCTCTCTCTCTCTCACACACACACTCTAGTCCCTCTCTCTCATACACACTATCATTGTTTCTCCTCACCTGGAGTCACGTTACTAAAATTCATCGCTTTACGTTTTTGTTTTAAGCAAAATTAATATTAACCGTGTAAAAAAAAGAACCGTTTCTAAATCCTTGAGAGTCACAGACTCCGACCACGTGATTCCTCACTGTGAGACCCTCCTCTTCGACTGAGCCTTCGGTCCCCCCCCACCCTCCCACCAGCCCCTGATCCCACCCCCAGTTTGGGTCCAAATCCCTGACCGTCCAGCGCCTCGGGACAACTCTATAAGCGCCGTTCTCTATAGAGCCCCCCACCACAGGGTAGCGTTCCAGAGGGTGGGTGTGGCTGTGACCTATAAGGGGCTCTAAGCCTCCCCTCTCCAGTGCTGCTCACTGTCTCTCTCTCTCTCTCTCTCGTGTGTCTCTGTTCAGTCCAGTTTCTCCAGCACGGAGGGGAAGTAGACGAGACTGAGCTCGCTCCCGAAGTCACAGATGATGGCTGCGTTGTCCAACACCAGCAGCTGCCGTACCAGCTGGGACTCGTTGTTCTTGCCCAGATACACAGTCTGCAGCAGGTCCCCATAGCCGACATCCCACAGGCTGACACAGCCCTGACCCCCCGTCACCAACAGGTGGTCAGAGATCACACCCAGGCTGGCACCACAGCCCAGGTCCTGCATACACGGGTGTGAGAGTGTGAGAGTGTGAGTGAGTGAGTGTATATGTGAGTGTGTGTGTGTGTTTACGTGTGTGAGTATATGTAAGTGTGTGAGTTTGCATGTGTTTAAGAGTATGTGTGTGAGAACGTGAGTGTGTGTGAATGTGCGTGTATGAATGTGTGTATGTTTAAGAGTGTAAATGTGTGAGTGAACATGTGTGTGTGAGCATATGAGTGTATGAGAATGTGTATGTGTGTGTTGGAGAGGGGGTGATAAGAGAGGAAGGAAGAAACACACAATGTTATAGTCAGAAACCCAGCCAGCCTGCATTACTGTTCCACTCCCCACACCCACCCACTGCCCCCCTCACCCACCCGCTGCCCCCCACACCCACCCACTGCCCCCCACACCCACCCGCTGCCCCCCTCACCCACCCACTGCCACCCACACCCACCCACTGCCCCCTCACCCACCCACTGCCCCCTCACCCACCCACTGCCACCCACACCCACCCACTGCCCCCTCACCCACCCACTGCCCCCCCACCCACCCACCCACCCACTGCCACCCACACCCACCCAATGCCCCCTCACCCACCCACTGCCCCCTCACCCACCCAATGCCCCCCCCACCCACCCACTGCCCCCACACCCACCCAATGCCCCCCTCACCCACCCACTGCCTCCCACACCCACCCACAGGCAGGTTGGGGAGGGAGGGAGGGAGGGAGGGAGGGAGGGAGGGAGGGAGGGAGGGAGGGAGGGAGGGAGGGAGGGAGGGAGGGACGGAGGTAGGGAGGGACGGAGTGGAGGGGGAGTATTTGCGGAGGAAGAGGGTGAAGTTAGGGAGAGAGGGAGGTACCTGCTGGATGGAGTAGAGCTTGATGGCTGTATAACGATCCCAGATACAGATGATATCGTCGAGCCCCCCACTCAGCAAACAGCTGGAGGTACAGACCAGAGCCATCACATCCCCGCGGTGTCCCTGCATGTGGCTGACCCGGCTTCCTGTCAGCACATCCCACAGGCACAGGGCTCCGTCCTGTCCACCACTGGCCAGTGCCATGGTCTGTATGTGTGCGGGGTGTGAGTGTGTGTGTATGTGTGCAAGTGTGTGTGTGGGAGCGTGTATGCATGCATGTGTGCGTGCAAGTGTGTGTGTGTGTGTGTTTGGCGGGGAGGAGGGGTGGGGTGGGGTGGAAGAGGGCAGTGTGTTACTCAACATGTTTTACAGCTTACACACAGACACACCCACACACACGCACAGTGACAGAGATGGGATCTGTCAAGCGTGGTTTCGACATGTTAAGAGAATCAAAGCGCTTCATAGAATGCTATTCTGGTCAATATGATATATTTGTAAGGGAACAGATCGAGAGCGAGAGAGTGAGAGGGGCCGGAAGTGGGGTTAATAACAGGACCAGTGGACAATTGTAAATGCAGCAACAATGATGACAGAGGATTAGGGCTCAGACACAACAACAACAAATTACGCAGCATCTTTCACGTCAGGAGGAATTCTTAAGATGACGGACGATGAGAGGGGTTTGCACCCGAGCCGAGGGTGGGGGGCGGGGGGTTGGCGTTTGGGATCAGAGAGGGTTGGAGGCCAGGGAGAAGGTGGAGGTAATATATTACTAATAATAATCTTTGCATTTGATATAGCACTTTTCGCATCTTATCGATGTCTCAAAGCGTTTCAGAGAATATACTGTAAAGTGAATTGACTGTATATTTGTGGGCAAAAAGCGGGAGCCAATTGTGCACAGCAGCGTCCCCACAAACAGTCATGGATTGAAATGACCAATTTTTATTGGTGTGTGTTTTTTTTGGAGGGATTATTATTAGGCGTGTGTGAACGCCTAATAATAATCTGTGGGCAAGGAAACTTGCCCAAGGTTTCACCCTGATTTGCCTGGATTTGAAACATAGGTCTCATGCTTGTAAGGCGAATGCTCTGACCACTGAACCACAGGAGCTCCAGGTAGGAAGGTGATCGAAGGCACGGTCGAAGAGAAGGGTCTTTCTTGAGACAGATTTTGGAAGGAGGCAAGTGGAGGGGGCAAGGAGGAGGAGCTCCTGGATAGGGAACTAAACTGTGGGGGCAGAGAGGCTAACGCTGAGCCAGCCGTGTACCTGATCTATGTAGATCGCTGTGATCCCTCCTGAATGTCCCTGTAACGTGTAAAGACAACACGAGTCCTCCAGCCGGTAAACCTGCAGAAGGGGAGGGAGCAAAGTCAGCCAGTGACCCTCTCCCTCCCCAATCCCCCACCCACCAGCGCTCAGCAAAGCAAACCAGAGGTTTAGTCATTACCTCCCCCCACCCACTCACGGCCAGGCTCCACTGACCCATACATACCTCCCACATCTCACAAAGCGCTTCACAGAGAACATCAGTTGTGGTGACCAATCATCTCTATCCCCCTCTCCCACACTCCTCCATTCCCTTTCCCCTTTATGTTTGCATCAAGTAAGGAAACCTCCCAAGCTCTGTGACCCAAATCTCCCGCATTCTCGCCCGACTCCATTGGCTCCCCTTCAACCAGAGGAATCAATTTATGACCCTGGTCCTCACATTCAAAGCCTTCCATGGCCTCGCCCCATGTCACCTCTGAGACCTCCTAACCCCCTACCAACCTGCCCGCCCCCTCCTCTCAGTGGAGTCCGGCTTGCTCCATGTCCTCCGACCCTAAAATGCGTGCAAGTTGCGTCTCACACAGTATCACATATACACAGCATCTCTCACACATAGCGTGACAGTGTGTCTCTCTCACACAGTGTCTCTCACACTCACACACAAACAGCGTCCCACACACACAAACGTACAGTATCTCACACACAGAGCATCTCTCTCTCTCACACACACACATAGCATCCTACACATACACAGCGTCTTATACACAACCCTACAGACACAGATAGCGTCTCTCACACACACACATACATACACAAATATAGCATCTCACACATAGACACAAAGTGAGCTAGCGGTTTGACAGTAGCTGACCAAGCGGTGAAGGACTGACCCGGAGTGTGCGGTCTTGGCTGCCGGTGACTACCCTGCCGGCGGCTGCCTTCAGTACGGTGATGGGCTTCTGGTGAGCGCAGGCTATTGTGTGTGTGAGCCGGCACAGCAGCTGGTCCTCACTGCCAAACACCGGGGACGAGGGAATGCTGCCCCGGCCTGGAGGCGTCCCTGGAAACACATTCATCATAGGTAATAATGATCATCTATTGGTACAAAGCCGTATTAATGACTGTCCAGCACCTTGTGACGTCCTCCTGACGCGCAAGGCGCTATACTAGTGTTGTTATTGTTATCATGTCATTGAGGCGTCTCAAAGGGCTTCACAGGAAATACTATCAAATGTAGTGACTGTGTGTTTTGTGCGCGAAAATAATAATAACAGTAATAATAACCCTTGCATTTGATAAAGTGCCTTATTGGGTCATCAAGGCGTCTCAAAACATTTCTCTGCACAGCCAGTGGTGGATTGAAATTAGATTTTAAAAACTTGAATTAACTAAGTCAGGGAGGGGAGGCAAGGGAAAAGAGGGAAGGGGAGGGGAAGAGAATGGAGAGGGAAGGGAAGGAAGGAAGGAAGGAGGGTAGGGAGGGAGGGAGGGAGCGAGGGAGGGAGGGAGGGAGGGAGGGAGGGAGCGAGGGAGGGAGGGAGGGAGGAAGGAAGGAAGGAAGGAAGGAAGGAGGGTAGGGAGGGAGGGAGGGAGGGAGGGAGGGAGGGAGGGAGGGAGGGAGGGAGGGAGGGAGGGAGGGAGGGAGGGAGGGAGGGAGGGAGGGAGGGAGGAAGGAAGGAAGGAAGGAAGGAAGGAAGGAAGGAAGGAAGGAAGGAAGGAAGGAAGGAAGGAAGGAAGGAAGGAAGGAAGGAAGGAAGGAAGGAAGGAAGGAAGGGAGAGAGGAGAGGAGAGGAGAGGGAGACAAGACAAGACCTACCTCGGTATTGCAGTTGGTTAAAGGATTTATTGGTGTCCAGACAGTAGAAGTCTAAGGTTCCGCTCAGTCTGGCTGCGACAATCCTAACAAGGGAGAAGACGGTCATCGAGACACCTCACAACAGCCTGCCCGCGTGATACAACCATAGCCAGGGGGGGTAAGAGGGAACTGTAAACACCATCAAAAAGCAAGGCCCTTTGGAGGGATTTGATGGTGAGGAGGGAGGGAGGGAGGGGCCAGGGTGTGAAGGGGTTTGAAAATGCAAGTTGTTACTGATACAGCATCAATAATCCTGAGGATTGAATTTGGTGGAGGTTCAGCAATATGTAACGGTACAGAATGGTACGGTATAGAATCAAGCCACTCGGCCCCACCAGCCTGTGCTGAGGCTTGTGATGAAATGTTCCACGTTTCTTGTTACCTGTTGGAGACGAACGCCAGTGCTGTGATCCCAGACGAACCCTCTTCGTTACTGCAGCGTAACGTGCCCTCGATCGCATCCCAAACCTGGAACAATTGGGTTTACACCCAACACTACATCATCATATCAAACGGTCCACTCCCTCCCCTCAGTAGCCTGCTCCACGTCCCCCTGCCCTGCCCTGCCCGGCCCACCCCGCCCTCAGCAATCAGCCTTTCAGTCTCTCTGCTCCCACCCTTTGGAACCCCATCCAACAGTCCCTTTCCTTCACTTCCCTCCTTCTCAAGACCCTCCTCTTTGACTGTACCTTCGGTCACCCTCCCTGCCCTCCACCCTTCCCGATCCCAACCGCAGCTCGGGTCCAAATCCCTGACTGTCCAGCGCCTTGGCACGTCCTCCCACAGCAGAGTGAGTGGAGGTAGGAGAGCGAAGGCACGATCGGAGTGGTCACTTAATAATAATATTATCGCTAAATAATAATAGTCACTAACAATAATTCTTGAGACGGAGCCTTGAAGGAGGCGAAGGGGGTGGGGGTTGGTGAGGCAAAGGGACTGTGGTGGTGTTGGAAGAGTGGGAGGGGGGTGCGGGGGACAGGCCGGAGCCTGCGGACGACAAGGTTCTGACCTCAAGACGTCCTGTGCTTCTTCCTGCCACGATCAGGTGGCCCTGGATCCCGAGACTCCAGACCGCGCTCTCACAATCCCCTCCCCAGGGGAGCTGGGCCAGGGTCTTCTCAAACACAGGGAGGGGCTCGTCCCCCAGGCTCCTCCTCCGCTGGTTGGAGGCCCCCTCGCGGCTCTGTGACTGCAAGTTGACCGACGTCTGCGAGCATCTCAAGGCGGGCGAGGGGGCGGGGGATGGGGTGGGGGAGGGGGAGGGGAAGGCCCGGGCTGTCTCGGCACTGAGAGCCCGGTGATCCTCGTACGCCTTCCGGCACGTTCTGCCAAAGTCATAGCCAGTGGCGGGCCCGTCGGAGTCGCCTCCCCCTGCCCTGACCTGCTCCGAGAAGTTGGTGTCTATCAGGGCCGAGAGGTCAGGCTGGTCAGTGAACAGGGCCGGTCCCGGTCTCCTCTCGTACACCTCGTCCACTCCGTTCTCGACGTCCGAACCCTCCTGGCCCAGATGTTCCCAGCTCTCCTCACGCTCACAGTAACCACAGCTGTCTCTCCGGAACCTACCATCAGCAGCCGGGGACAAAACATCAACAGGCGACAAATAATTATAATAACGTCACTTAATAATCATGTTGTCACTTGTATTATCACTAAATAATAAGTCACTAATAATAACGCTAATAGTCACTTAATAACAACAACATTACACTTGTATCGTGCCTTTCACATCAGGAGGACGTCCCAAGGCGCTGGACAGTCACTGTGTCAGGCCCGAGCTGGGGACGGGTGGGGAGGGAAATGGGGAGGAATTAGGATTATTAATATTAGGGATTAATAATATTTTCACTAAATAATATTATCATCACTTAATAATATTCCTGACATTTGATACAGCGCCCTAACATATTTTCTAGGCATCTCAAAGCACTTTGCAGAATATACAGTAGCCCCCGCTTTAGCGAGACAGCTCGGGAGACGATTAAATGTCCCGTTTAAGCGAGGCTCCCGTTTAGGTGATGCCAAGCAGCAGACGCATTATTCACCCAACACAAAGCTCAGTACGTGAGCACATGCATTCTACACATACCAGAATCATAACAAAACACAAACAAACACGGTTAAGTACACACGGAAATCACGAAAGAATCAACAATGTTATTTTTTCGGTATTAAATAAACAAACCTTCTACTATTATTCCTTCTTTAAAGCAATACGGCAATGTCCCTCCCTGTGGCTGTTTCTTCCCGCTCACGCTCTCTCCCTCTCTCTCTCATGACACAAGGTTAACTTTCTGTTGTAGTGTGTGTATGCATGCTGACGTACAGTGTGTGTACCGCTAGCTAGTGCTGCTGGCAGAACGTACGTACGATCTTTGCACTACATGGATAGTCTCTTTGCACACCGCACAGTGTACACTGTACATTGTATGGCTGGCTGGCTGCGCTGTTACATACTCTCTGCACATGTACGTATGGCCGGTAAGGTGATACATGAAAGAGATATGTTACAGCAAGTGAGAATATCGGTGACTGAAAATCTGTGTTGACAAAAAATGTCCCATCAAAGCGATGTGCAGTCTCGCTTATCCGATGCAAATAACACGCATAAAAACAGTCACACGCTGATTCATCCCAATTAAGCGATGATCCCGCTTAAGCGGTTCCCGATTACACGGTGGCGCCTGTACTGTAAAGTGAATTGACTGCGATTTTTTCTAGACACGGCGAAACATGGCAGCGTCTCCATTTTTATGGGTGAAATGTGGCAGCCAATTGTGCGCAGCAGCGTCCCACAAACAGTCGTGGATTTAAATGACCGATTTATTATTATAATTATCGTTAACATAGGAATGCAAGCTGCTGATGCTGCAAAGCAAAGGCTATGATGTAGCGGATGCCTGTAGGTGACGCTATTGAGTAGTCCAACTCCATTACCATTACAGAACCATAGACGTGTGGATTGTGATCAGGGCTCGGACTCTGGCTAAATACTTGTGCAATTCACTCAATATTATTATTGTATAATAAGGTCCTGGACACTTAGGGGATTTCACCCAAGATGGGTTTGGGATTAAGAGGGTTGGATAGCAAGGAGGGAGGTTAATAATATTAATCCTTGCATTTGACATAGTGCTTTTCACGTCTTCTAGACGTCTCAAAGCGCTTCACAGAATATACTGTAAAGTGAATTGACTGTTTAATTGTGGGTGAAATGCGGCAGCCATTGCGCACAGCCGTGTGCCACAAACAGTCATGATTTGAAATCACAGATTTATTGTTTTTGTTCCTGAGGGATTATTATCAGGCGTGTGTGTAGAGTAAGGAAACTTGCCCAAGCTTTCGCCCTGACCAGGTCTCCTGCTAAGGCGAGTGCTCTAACCACTGAACTACAGGACTCCAAACTATATAACATATCCCCAAATAGTACTTTCTAGTTACAGGAGGGCTCATCTTATAAAGCCCTCCAGTCTGCTCCCTGCCTCTGCGACCTGCTGAACCCCTACCAACCTGTCCGCCTGCCCTGTCCACACCACCATCGGCAACGGGCCTTCGATGTTTCTGCCCGACTCTCCAGAACTCCATCCCGGAGCCCCTCTGCCTCACCTCTTCCCTCAAGTTCCATCTCAAAAGCTTCCTTTATGACCGCGCTTCAGTCTTCCTCCTACTCTGAAACTCTGGAATTCTCTCCCTCAATTCCCCCCCCCTCACCCACCCTCCCCGAAGCAGTGACAGGCTCCGCCACTGTGAGGCGCTCTGAGATGTTGCCCTGCAGGGAGTGAGCTGGGGTACGGATTGTCAAGGGACTGCCAGGATGGTGGAAGATGGCCCATTTTTTAACCTGCTCTTGGTCAGGCTGTGACTGAAGGCAGAGAAAGGCAAGACCGGAGTGAGAAGTTGATGGTTTTGCGAGTGACTGAGTGACTTACCCTGAGTTTGGGATGACGGTCAGGCAATCCCCTGTCTGTGCGTCCCACACTCTGATCTGTCCTGACAGACAGCAGCTGACCAACAGCATCCCGTCGCTGGCCAGACACTCGATATCCTGAGGATGGAAAACACAGCCAAACACTGAATAGTAATCCTTACATTTGATATATCGTCTTAGCGCCTCGTCAAGACATCACAAAGCACTGCACGGGTTTTACTGTAGAGTACAATGATCTCTTTCAAATCCCGCATAAAGGCCTTCCATTTTTGATGGTGTTTACGGTCACCTCGTGCCTCTCTCTCCCCCTGGCTCGGGGTCAGACTCTGTCAAGCACTGTCATTGTGAACAACAACAACTTAATAATAATAATCCTTGTATTTGATACAGCGCTTTTCACGTCTTCTAGACGTCTCAAAGCGCTTCACAGAATACACTGTAAAGTGAACTGATAGCATGTTTTGTGGGTGAAACGCGGCAGCCAATTGCATACAGCAGTGCCCACAAACAGTCGTGATTGAGAGACCAAATTATTAATATTATTATTATTTTTTCAAATGGATTATTACCTCTGGAAAAGCGACGTGCCAATCAACTTACAACCGTGTTTCTATTCACTGTTCAGTAAAGATAGGCGCGTGGGGTAAGCAAACCCACTCGAAAATCGAACCCAGGTTCTCTCGCTTGCCGGGCAAGTGCTTTATCCACTGAACTCCGTGACTTTACATGACATGAATAGATGGGAGTTCCCATTCATAATATATGAAGATGGGGCCTCTTTGTTCATCACGGATGGATGGAACTGGCTCGAATGACTGAACGTCTGCCTACTCTTCATTTCGCCCACAAATATAGTCAATTCGCATTACAAGTGTACACTGAGAAGAGGTTTCAGACGTCTCAACGTTGTGATGAGTCACTACATTCAACGCAAGGATTATTATTTCCCATGATTATTATTATGATCATTATACGCAGTGAAAGTCACTACAGGTTTCCAAATGTGGACTCACCATGAGATGTCCCTTGAGAATCAGGGGGAGGGTCTCACTGACGGGGGGAGAGTAGCCGTAGTCATCACAGGGCAGGTCCCCCCGCCGTCGCCGGCCATGAGAGAAGCCCCCCTGCCCGTAGGTTTTGGGGCAGAAGACCTTGTATAGACAGTAGAGCAAGATAACAAGCAAGACCCCTGAGGCAAGGCCCAAAGCTGCCACTCTGCAAGGAGAGAGAGAGAGAGAGAGAAATCGTATCAATAAACAACAACAGCAACAACTTGGATTCCCTGTCTTAGACGCAAGTGTCTCAAAATGGCTCCGACCACACTGGCCTTGCAAGCGAGAGGACCTGAGTTTGATTCTCGACCGGGCAGGGGCGAAACATTAGCCAAGTTTCCTTACTCCACACACACAAATGCCTATGTTTACCCAGCATTAAGTAGGTACACAGCTATTAAATAGATTGGCGGACCGCTTCTCTGGAACACTGCTGTGGGGAACTGGCTGCTGCGTTTTGCCCATAACATCCACAGTCACTCCGCTTTGCATAAATCTTGTGAAGCGTTTTGAGATATGCTTCTGACACGATAAAGCAATGATTTTCAGTATTTATTACAATCCCTTCCGTCAACACTGCTGTGTTATTAATAGTAATAATAATAATCCTTGCATTTGATACAGCGCTTTTCATGTCTTCTATACGTCTCAAAGCGCTTCACAGAAGATACTGAATTGACTGTATATTTGTGGGTGAAGCTCAGCAGTCAATTGCGCACAGCAGTGTCCCCACAAACAGTCGTGGATTGAAATAGCTAATTTTTTTTCAAAAAAATTGGGAGAGATTATTATTAGGCATGTGGAGTAAGGAAACTTGCCCAAGGTTTCGCCCTGCAGGAGCTCCATAGCAATGCAGTGTTACTAACTATAACCTGGGAAATATCAAAATAAATGGTGACGTTACTGTATGCTACTGTGTACCATTATGAATTTGTCTGGTCCCACTTAGCAAATCAAGCTGGTTAAATGATACAAGATAAATGATACTATTACTGTGATTCAGTGTTTCTCCGGTTTGCAGTTAATCGAGTTAGCTGGCATTACTTGTAGAGAGTGAGGTCTAAATGAGCAGGGAGCCTGGATGTCTGTCCTTTTTGATCTGGATCCTTGAGCCAGTTTTCATCGGGGTGTTTGTACTCGGGGGGGAAGACGGACTGGTATCTCTTGGCATCTTGTGGATGCCGTGCCTCCAGCACGTCCTGCAGACTGAGGTGGAAGGAGACCGGAATGATGGGCAGAATACTGACGTATCTGTATAAGTAAAGACATGACAATTCAACGCCTGAATCCAATACAACGAGTGCTCTATAACCTACAGGAGCTTCACCCATCCCTTCGGAACATTGCCCCACAGTCCGCCCACCTCGCTCTCTCCCCTGCTTCTCCTTCAAGGCCCGTCTCAAGCGTGGGCGAGGGAGAAAGAGTGAATGAGCAATATGGATGTGATGGAGAGAGAGAGAGAGAGAGAGCGCAGGGAATGGAGTTAGAGCAGAGAGCTTCAGTAGGGGAGCAAACTCTAGCACAGACACAAAGGGGAGAGAGAGAGAGAGAGAGAGCACTGGGGGGAGCGAGCCCCAACATAGACACACCACTGCCTTCCTTTTCCACTGTGAAGACCCCGATTCCGCGGCACACACTGTCACACTACGCCTCTCGGGGAAGACTTACTTCCTGGCCAGGGTGTTGTTGTAGTAGCTGAAGAGTGTGGGCCAGTGTCGGAACGAGAGCTTCCGCCACATCTCCTCGTCCTGGGAACCCCAGGTGATCTCCACCATGGGGTCGCTGTCCGGTGGCGTGGCCTCGGGGTGAACGAGGGGTTTGCCCTCCTCGGCCACTTTCTGGGGGGCCTCCAGAGGCAAGGGGTTGATGGGCCCCGGGACCTTTCCCTGCTCGGTGTCTCGAGACTGGTTCTCCAGCGCCGGGGTCACGTGGGGGGGGAAGCCTGGCAGGCCGTCCTCGGCCCCCCCCCCGCCGGAACACACCGGGGGGCACGGCCAGGGGGGGCAGGCCGCCCTCCCCCAGGGGGCTCTGTTCCGTCACCTGGGCAGCCAGGTAGGTGCGGAGCCCCGCCGGGTCAGTGTACACCAAGATCCCGATCCAGATCACCGTCCCCACCTCACACAAACACAGAGAGAGAAAGAGGGCAGGATTAGTCGGTCGTTCAGCATTATGCAAGCATTCTGATCCTTGCGTTCGATACAGCATCTTATCACGTCTTCCAAAACGTCTGAAAGCGCTTCGCAGGCTACTATGAAGTGTTGTAACCAAATGATTAAGATTTTTTTTTTTTTCAGGCGAAACCCGACAGCCAACTAAACGCGCATAGCAGTGTCCCACAAACATGTTATTGAGCGACTGAATAATTCACGATTTATTGATCGACTAACAACTGGTTTATTACTTACTGCTAGATAAACAGGGGGTGTGTGTGGAGTAAGGAAACTTGCCTAAGGTTTCGCTTTGCATGCCGGGGAATCAAACCGGGTCCTCTCGCTTGCCAGCCGAGCGCTCTAAAACCACTATACTGCAGCACTACTCCACTGCGAGATTTATGCAGGAAAGATGGGAAAGACAACCAACAGAGATCCTCATAGAAGGGAACCCATGCACTACTCCAGTCCCACGTGTTACCATGATGATCCTCTGGGCCAGCCGGGTCCTGGCAAGGAAGTAGACCACTCGCAGTCTCTTGGGAAGCCTCAGGTTACGAAACGAGGAGGGCGGTAGGGAGATGGTGTAGGGTGCAGCCTGCCTGATGGTGGGCTGGCGCTCAGACCTGGGCTGCCGTGGGGTTGACTTGGAGCGAGGCAACCGTAGGTGGTCGGGGATGTCCTGCGCGGCTTCTGACGGCAGACGTCGGTTCAGGTCGGCCAGCTGGAAAACAGTGTAACCATAAGAGAGAGAAAGAGAGAGACGATTCCTTACGGATCACTGGAAGCACAACAACAACAACTTGCTTTTATAGCCACATTTAATAACCCTTGCATTTGATAAAGCACCACATCTTTTACAATTATTTATATCGATATTCAAGTCTGTATGTAAGACACTGCTGTATCCGCCCCACCATTGACAGGCGAGCCTTTCGCCACTCTGCCCCCAAACTCTAGAACTCATCTCGCCCCCTCCCTGGCCTCCGCCTCGCCCCCTCCCTGGCCTCCTTCAAGTCCTGCCTCAAGACCCTCCTCTTCGATGGTCCCATCGGCAACTCCTAATCCCCCCCTTCCTTCCAACCCCCGTCCCCAGCTCGGGTCTGACACAGTGACTGTTCAGCGCCTTGGGATGTCCTGATGTGAAAGGTGCTATACAAGTGTAATTTTGTTATTGTTGTAGGCCATTGGAAGGAGGGGGCAACAAGGGGGTATTTTCTTTCGGTGTCCCGGCCAATAATCCCTCCAATAAAAAATAATGAGTTAGTTCAAGACAGTTTGTGGGATATTACTGGGTTACAAATTTGGCTTCTGTGCGTTCTCCCACAGAACACGCAGTCACTACATTTTATTGGATATCCTGTGAAGTGGCTTGGGATGCCCTCCTGAGAGGCCTGTTATCAGTGTTTATAATAATCTTTCAATTTGATATAATGCCATATCACATCGCTGAGACGTCTCAAAGCGCTTGACAAAACAGATCATAAAATGGAGTGACAGTGTATTTTGTCTACAAATCACGGCAGCCAATTCACCAGAATTGGCTGCCAACAGTCGTGGATTTTTTTCATACTGTACGGATTATTAAATCCGGAAAGGTGATCTGCCAATTGACTAACAACAGCGATCCTGCTTAATGCTGGGTAAACAGAAGCGTGTGGAGTAAGGAAACCCGCCTAACGTTTCAATGTTTCCCCAGCTGGGTCCACTTGCTTGCCAGGCAAGCACCATACCACTACAAATTGCATTGATGTTTCTCTTAATCTAATTCCCCTTCTAATAGAATTGACAGGCTGAGCTCCAAGAAAGGCTGGTGGCAGAGATTTCCACCTGCCAAACACCTTGGGTGTGTGAAGGTCTTTAACAATCCTTGGGGGAACAGAGAGAGTACAATGGCTCATTAAAGGTAAACAGAGGCATTTGCATGAAATAAGGAAACTTGCCTAAGGTTTCATAGATTCATAGAATTTTACGGCACAAAAGGAGGCCATTCGGCCCATCTAGTCTGTGCCGGCTCTTTGAAAAGAGCGATTCAATCCCACTGCCCTGCCCGCTCCCCATAGCCTAATAGACCTGTTCTCCCTAAATAAAGATCTAATTCCCTTTTAAAAGTTGTTATCGAATCAGCCTCCATCACCTTTTCAGGCAATGCATTCCAGATTCGAACAACTCGCTGAGTGAAAACATTTCTCCTCAGCTCCCCTCTACTTCGCCTTGAAACTATTTTAAATCTGTGACCATGAGTCACAGATTCGCCCACGAGTGGAAATAGTTTTTCTCTATTTGCCCTGTCGAAACCCCTCATGATCTTATAAACCTCTATTAGGTCTCCCCTCAATTATTTCTGCCCCAGAGAGAATAACCCTCGCCTATCTAGCCTCTCCTCATAGCTGAAGTCCCTCAATCCTGGCACCATCCTAGTAAATCTTCTTTGTACCCTTTCCAATGTCTTCACATCCTTTCTGTAGTGTGGTGACCAGAATTGAACACAGTATTCCAGCTGAGGTCTCACCAAAGTTTTATAGAGGTTAGTCAGCACTTCCTGACTTTTGTACTCTATACCCCTATTTATAAAGCCTAGTATCCCATATGGCTTCTTAACAGCTTTGTCGACCTGTTCTGCTACCTTCAACGAGTCACTAACACAAATCCCCAGGTCTCTCTGTTCCTTCACACCATTTAAAATGGTACCATCTAGCCTATATTGCCTCCCTTCATTTCTTCTCCCAAAATGCATCACCTCACACTTCTCTGCATTAAACTTCATTTCGCACAGCATGGGAATCGAACCTGGGACCTGCTGCTTGTGTGGCGAGCGCGCTAACCACTTCACTGATGGACTCCACAAAGCGCTGGGTTGGATGGGGAATTCAGCTAGTTGAGGATCATGACTTCAACCCTGCGGACTCTGTGGATCTGAGTAACACTTACGGTAATACAGGCAGCGGTAGGTAAGAGTCTAACCTTCATCTGCCCAGTTTGTGTCAGTTTGTGTCTTACCTCCATGCGGCGGATATCAATGGACAGGACTGTAGTGAAGAAAAACATCTGCAGGAAGAAATCAGAAACGAGTCCGACCACTGCAAATAGGCAGAACTCCTGCGGAGGGGAAGAGGAGCAAAGCAGGCAAGTTAACAAATAGCATTCATATATATCTATATACACATTACTGTATATTGTGTGTGTGTGTACATAGATCATAAAATCAATATATGTATATCAATATATATATACACATACACACATACAATATACTGTAATGTGAATTCATTGTATATTTTTTGTGGGTGAAATGCAGCAGCCAATTGCGCGCAACAGTATACCACAACAGTCGTGGACTCGGTGACCAAATTATGATTAGGTACCCGTGGAAAAGCAATCCGCCAACCGGGTTCCTGACTGCTGGGGTAAACAGGGGCTTGCGGAAAAGGAAAACTTACTCAACGATTTGTCCTGACCGGAAATCAAACCCAGGTCCTCTCGCTAGTCAGGCAAGGGCTCTAACCTATAAGTTACAGACTCCAGTTGCTCAACATTTATCAGCCAGTGATGCAACCATCCCAACACAAAGTCAACCAAAACCAGAGGATTTTTTTTGTCTGTTCAACACCAACTAATGAAGCGTTCCTTCCCAGCTCCCCCCTCCCCCACTCCACTCGGTGCTGTAACTTGGCTCCAATCACACGAGAGGGTATCTCAATGCTACTCTGTGCCAAGCACATGGAGGCTAGACCCTGAACTCCCATTTAATTATCAGGGAATCTGGATCATCACCAACTTTCTCCACAGACTGGCCTAAACCTGTATTACTGCCAAGGGCATGCAGTTACCTTCAGCACAACTCGACAAGGTCACCCTCCCAATCCTAGTCTGCATGCTACCTTGAAAGTAATCAGTGTCTGTTTGGAATTGTCAGTGTCTCATGGCTGAATGAATGAACGCAAGACTCGAGGATAGGCCGGGGCCAGCTCGGGACATATGTAGGAACAGGAGTAGGCCATTCAGCCCCTCGAGACTGTTCTGCTATTCTCTTGGATTATTTGAATGGATCCAACAAGCAACAGCGTTTTTTGGGGGGGAAGAGAGAATTCCAGATTTTCACTGCTCTTTGTGCAATAAGCTGTCCCCACCACCGATTTCACTCGTAAATGGCCTGGCTCTAATTTTATCTATGCCCCACTTCTTCTGGATTCCTCCATCAGAGGAAATCGTTTCTCTGTAGCTATCCTATCGAATCCCTTTATGATTTTAAACACCTCAATCAGATTATCCCTCAACCTTCTAAACTCAAGGGAAGAGTGACCAAAAGTTGTTATTTTTAATATATGTAATAGGGTATCTCAATGCTACAAGCACACAGAGGCTAGTCCCTGAACTCCCATTTCATAATCAGGGAATCTGGATCAAGGAGGGCTGAAGTTTGAAATAACTCATACATTGCACAAGCTACATGTAATATGGCTTGTGCAATGTATGAGTTTTATCAAACTTCAACCCTGCTCTTCGACCGCACCTTCAGTTACCGTCCTAACCCCTACCCTCCCTACCACTATCTATCCTGATGCTAAGCCCCAGCTCAGGTCCAAAATCCTGACTGTCCAGCACCTTGGGAAGTCTTCCCGATGCAAAAGGTGCTGTGTAAATAAGCGTAATGCGTTGTTGATGTAGTGAGGAGCTACCTCGCACCTGAATAGCAGGAACCAGCGTAAAGTATCCAATGAGGATGATGACGAGTTCGGTCGCCACGTTCTTCATGATGGACCAGCTTTCGTTGCTCAGGCCTGGGCACACAGAGGGTCGTAAGGGGAGGAAAGGAAAATAAGCAGATCCGATTGAAGCCCATGCAACACACCTCCAGCTCTCCCCACTTCTCAATCATTAGCTTCAGTCTATAGCAACATTCATATGGATCGCTAGACAAAAACAAGACCATGGTCTATCCAGTTCTCCTTCCACCATCCTGGTAGTCGCTTGCTACAATAACAGAGATGTTGACAACAACTTATTCTGTATTGGATTATTCTACAACTGGACTGGAAAGCTTTGGGAACCTTAGATCCAAAATGAGGCTAGGAAGAGGCGAGGTGGAGGGAATATTTTTTAAAAAGTTTCTTTCTCAAGGTCCTGGCCAATAATTTCCCAAATAAAATCAAGTCACCTATTTCAGAGCTGATGCACAGATCTGATACATAGGTCACCTACAAAAATATACATTCAATGCGCTTTACAGTGAATCTTTGTTGTGAAATGCTTTGAGATATCATCCCAAACTTGAAAAGTGTTTTATCAAACGAAAGGGCTTTTATTATGATTTTTGGTTTTAATTATTATTATTAAAAGGTCTGGGAGAAGTGAATGGGAGAGTCGGATTAGTTAATAATAATATTAATCCTTGCATTTGATACAGATCGTTATCATGCCACAATATGGTTGACAGAATATACTGTAAAGTGAATTGACCATATGTCTTGTGGACAAAACACGGCAACGAATTGCGCTCAGCAGTGCCCCACAAACTGTCGTGGATTGAATGTTTTGGAGGGATTTCTACTTTTAGAAAGGGATCTGCCAATCGACTAACAACCGGGTTCCTATTTACTGCTAGGCAAACAAGAGGCATGTGGAGTAAGGAAACTTGGCTAAGGATCTGCCCTACTCGGCTGTGAACCAGGGTCTTCTCGCTTGCAAGCTCGGCGCGCTAACCACTACACCACAAGACTCCACTTTGGGGGGAGCACATGAGGAGAAAAAGCACCAGTGTGGACGGCCTATATGGTTTCTGTGCTGTGCCAATCTGCGGTTACCGTGCGCCGTGCAGACGCAATCTCTGAGGGTTGTCATTACCTTGAGCAATGCGCAATTTGACTTCGAGATCCACGGGAGTGGAGACCACCGACTTTGTGAGGACAAGTACATTCTCCAGCCCGATCACCACAACCAGGTAAGGAAAGATCTCCCTAAGGTGTTAAAGAGTTAAAAAAAAAGTAAATGACACACATTCGCACATAAACACATGCACGTAAACAATCACACACACAACTACAACAATGTGCATCCCAGACACACAGACTAAACCACAAACACACTCACTCATACACGCACCAAACCACAGAATTATAAAGAAACCTCAATCAAGGGAAGCACGAGGTGGGTGCGTGGGCGACTTTCACAGCTGAGTGAGCAGGGCAGAGCAGCTGCTAGGGCTGGCCAGGCAGGGAGACATTGCTGAGTTTCAGGTTAAGTAAACGGATCAGCTCACAACATACAGGTTCACGGGAGTTGTGTAACAGCTTCACCCGAACAGAAAAACACAACAATCAGCTTGGCCTGGCGCTGAGCGAGTCGTCGTACCTTGGCTCCTCCCTACCTCTCCGATCTGCTTACCACCCCCCCACCTCCCCCTCCCCACCTCCCCCTCCCCACCTCCCCCTCCCCAGCTCTGCCACCCACTGCCTTTGCTTGGCTGGCTCCAGCCTTCTATTAGTCCCCTGTGCTCTGCCATTGGAGGCTGTTCCTTCAGCCACTATGCCCACAAACTCTAGAACTGTCTCCCTCAATCCCTCCGCCTGCCTTCTTTATCCCCAACTTCAAATCCCACCACCTAAAAGCCTTTCTTTTTGATCATGCTGATGGTCACCTCACCCCCACCCACCCCTTCCCTGGCTCAGGGTTAGTCTCTGCCATTGTTATGTCCTCCGGGACGCCTCCCTACGTGAGGAGCACAATATAAATGTAGGTTCTGTTTTTTCCAGCATTAGTTATGATTATGTTCAGAATCTTACACCATAGAAGGGAGGCCATTCAGCCCCTCGTGCCTCTTTGAAAGAGCCAACTAGTCCCATCCCCCCGCTCTTCCCCCATAATCATTCAGTTTTTTCCCCCCCATTTCAAGCACCTATCTAATTTCCTTTTGAAACTACTATCGAACCTGCTGCCACCACCCTTTCAACGTTTCCATTCCGTTCTAGTATTTTATAAACTTTTCAAATGAAGTGGTTCTGAACTAAGTCCCACACCCATCACTTTGGAATTTGGAATTGAGTTTGACTGTGGAAACTATCACGGTGTTTAACAGTATTCAAACCAAGCTGAGATTTCCCCGCCTCCCACCTACACATGGAAACCCCAGTGACAGACTGTTGGAATGGAATGCGCTCTCTCGTTTTCTCTCTCTAGAGGGACGCATTCTGTTTACCTAATTCTGGAAAGTATTAGGCGCAAGTTGGCGAAAGCCAAGGTTTGGAGGGAGCCCAGAGTGTGTGTTGGGGTAACTGCTTGACCAGCTAAACCCACATAGCTTGGCCATTGATATCACTATCTGGCCAAGCTTTCCCACTGCTTGTCCAGCTAGGACCTCCCTACCCATTAGGGCTTTGGCTTCAGGATTAACAGGAACTGTCGTGGGGGGATTCCCTACCCCCAGTGACTGGTCTGTCTGTCCAGGTCCTGCCAATGAACCAGGAGTCATCATTAAATGCACATCAAAAGACTAAACTGGTTCTTACCCTCCGTTGAGAGTAGGTGTGAGGCCGAAGAGGGTGCACAGACCCACTGACATGAGGAGGGAGCTCAGAACAGTGGCCACAGCAGCTAGGGCAAGTCCCCACTTGGACTTCACCATGTCGATCTTTCCTGCGGAAACCACAGAGCACAACATCAGAGAGAACACAAACAGTATAGTGAGGTATTCCTACACTCGCAAGTAATACCTGATTAAAAGGGAGCTATAATCCTTGCATTTGATATAGCGCTTTTCACATCTTCTAGACGTCTCAAAGCGCTTCACAGAATATACTGTAAAGTGAATTGACTGAATATTTGTAGGCGAAACCCGCAGCCAATTGCACACAGCAGTGTCCCACAAACTGTCGTTGGATTGAAATGACCAATTCATTATTGTTTTATTTGAATCCTTGCCTGGATTTGAACACAGGTCTCACACTTGCAAGGCGAGTTCTCTAACCACTGAGCTACAGGACTCCACAGCTGGGTTAAACAGGGACACTGGGGGTGGAAGGAAAGGAGGAGGTAGAGTTGGTGCAATAATAATAATAACAATCTTTACATTTGATATATCTCCTTCCAGACATCTTAAACCTCTTCAAAGAATATACTATAAATTTAATTGACTGTGTTTTGTGGGTGAAAGGTGGCAGCCAATTGCACACATTAGTGTCCCACAAATAGTCGTGAATTGAGTGACCAAATTATTATTAGTTTGTTTGGAGGGATTATTACCCTGGGAAAAGCAATCCACCGATCGACTAACAAGCAGGTCCCTACTTCTTGCTAGGTGTATAGAGGCATGTGGAGTAAGGAAACTTACTCAATGTTTTGCCCTGCCCAGGAATCAAACCCGGCTCCTCTCGCTTGAGAGGCGAGTGGTCAAACCACTGAGCTACAGGGCTCCAGGATATTCCACAGGCCACATGGTACAGAAAACTTGCCTTAATAGCACCAGCCAGTACATAACTTTACATAAATCCTGTAATGTTGAGCCGCGGGCACTAGATGGGGTGCAGTGCAGATTCACTAAAATTGTTTAGAGCACTCGCATCGCAAGCAAGAAGACCTAGGTTTGACTCCCAGGCAGGGAGAAACATTAAGCAAGTTTCCATACTCCACATGCTTCTGTTTCCCCAACCTATTAGAATAATAGTAATAATCCTTGCATTTGATACAGCGTCTTAATTTGATACAGTATCTCAAAGCGCTTTACAGAATATAATGTAAATTAGATTGACTGTGCTCATTTGTGGGCGAAAGATAGCACAGGCTTATTATCTTCAAGAAGTTAGTCAGTCTTTGGAAGTTGTTTTAGTCAATCCAAGATCTTAGCTTACTGGTAGAGAAGTAAATGTAAGCGAAGAGAATGATATATGTGGTGACTAAAGGAATCAGTTCAGCGATGCCAATCTCCTCCTTAAAATGGACGTGGATAATCTGGTCCTCTCTCAGCGTGCTGTTCATACTGGGGTGAAGGTGCTTCAGTCGTGATCGAAGACTGTTGAGGAACCTGTAAGAAGATGGGAGAATTGGGGAGACTCAGAGACTTCACACAATTTACTGTAAAATCCAGTGACTGTGTATTTTGTGGGTGAAATGCGGCAGCCAATCGCACATAGCAATGTCCTATAAATAGACATGCAATGAGCGGGACATTTTATTTGGGGGATTGTTGGGAGAGAAAATCCCCCTTTTTTTTTTGAATAGTGCTACTGGATCTTTAACATCCACCTAACATCTGAAGAACAGCAGCTCCGACAATAAGAACACAAAAAATGCAAGACGAAAAAAAAGGTCCTTCTAGTGCAAGCTCCTTCCAACAACAATAACAACTTCGATTTATATAGCACCCTCCACGCCGGATGGCGTCTCAGAGCGCTTCCACCTTCCTGGCGGTGTCGCTTGCACATATGTCCCGAACTACCTACCTAAGAAAATAGATTTCTTATGGATACAGGGATTACGGGATATGGGGATAAGGTGGGCAGATGGAGCTGGATTAGAAGATCAGCCATGATTTTATTGAATGGTGGGGCAGGCTCGAGGCGCCGAATGGCCTACTCCGTATTTTTATGTACTATATTCCATCAAGTTATTTCCTATGAAGAAAGGTCGTCGACCTGAAACATTATCTCACTTTCCTCTCTCCATAATTATTGCCTGACTTGCTGAGTGTTCCCAGGGAATTCTGTTCAGTTAAGGATCGTACCTGGAATCGTATTCCTGTAGAATGATGGTGGCCGTGTAGGAAACCAGACGCTTGCGATTGTGTAGATTGACTCCGCTGTATTTCCCGGGCACTCCAAACAGCAGGTCTGCACACACGCACATAACATAACAACATGAATTTGCTGGCGAAAGAACAAGATCTATCTCGTTCATCTTCCGCCCTCCTGCCAGTCGCTTGACATGTCGTGTATCAAATTATACCACGTATCCCCCAGATAATATTTCCCACCAGAAACCTATCTCGTTTGAAAGAATCAACAAACAACAGCAAAATTATAGAGTGCTTTTCACGTCGGGAGGATGTCCCAAGGTACTGAACAGTTAGGTCGGGACCCGAGCAGGAGTGGGGGTGAGTGGTCGAGATAGGTGGAAGGAGAGTAGGAGAGGGGGGAGAGTTAAGAGGGGAGCAGAAGACATGGTCGAAGTGGAAGGTCTTGAGACCGGCCTTGAAAGAAGAAAGAGAGGAAGCGAGGCGAAGGGATTGTGGGATGGAGTTCCAGATTGTGGGGGCAAAGAGGCTGAAAGCCCGGCCACCGATGGTACGGCGGTTTGGACGGGGTATGTGGAGCAGGCCAAAGTCCGCTGAACGGAGGGGACGGGCGGTCTGATAGGGAGACAGCAGGTCGAAGAGATAGGCAGGGGCAAGGCCGTGAATGGCCTTGAAAGTGAGAACGAGAATCTTGAATTCAACCCTCTGGGAGATGGGGAGCCAGTGGAGAAGGGTGAGGGTGGGAGTGATGTGATCGTGGAGCCTAGTGCGGGAGAGTACACAAGCTGCAGAGTTCTGAATAATATGCAGCTTGTGAAGGGAGGAGCTGGGAAGGCCGACGAGGAAGGAATTCCCGTGGTCGAATCACCTGAAAGATCTGGAAGAGGTTAACTCAGTGTGCCTCACAGATCCAACAGGCAAAGTGTAAAATATAATAGTGCATAGTGTAAAATCTAATAATAATAATCCTTGGATTTGATAAAGGTTCCATTCCAGAGTGCTTGACAGTAGGACCCAGAGCCAAGAGGAGAGGGAGGCGACCGCAAACACGATCAAAAAAGGAAGGACTTTTGGTGGGATTTGAAGGTGGGGACGGAGGAAGCAAGTCAGGGTGATTGAGGGAGAGAGTTCCAGAGTTTCAGGGCGTAGTGGCTGAAGGCACAGCCACTGATGGTGGAGCAGAGGGGATGAGGGACAAACAGGAGGCTGGAGGCAGCAGGTTCTGCAGTGGAGAATAAGCAGGTCAGAGACGTAGAGAGGTGCCGGGGAATGGAGGGGTTTGAAGATGAGTGTGAGAAACTTGAGATCGATGCATTCAGTGATTGGGAGCCAGCAGAGCCTGGCGAGAACTGGTGCGATGTGGGGTCTGAAGCTATGTGCGAATGAGTATTTGGGTGGCGGAGTTTTGAATTAGTTGAATTTTGTTTATGCTGGAGCTGGGGAGACCGGCGAAGAATGGACTGGAAATAGTTCAGCCAGGAATGATGAAAGGGTGGACGACTGGTAACAAGACTGTAGGTGTTTGAGCTGAAAGATTCTTTGTCTCTAGTCCGCAACGGACTACTTGGTCAGGCTCTGTGCCATAACACTGTATGTAACATAGGAATTTGGCTTTATGCAAAACCAAATTGTTTCCAAGGCGAGCGTGCTAACCACTATGCTACAGGAATCCACGACCAAAAGATCCAAAGAGAAGATCTCAGATTACCTTTGATGGAGGCAGAGGTCTGTAGCGGCTTGGGTTCGTGCTGGTGAATGGTTCTGATGATGTCCGGGTCGTTGTTGAAGCGCTCAAGGTCATTCTGCCAGAAGTTGGCCGGAGAGATGAGAAGGCAGCCATGTTCAGGAAGTAGATTTTGCAGCTTTTTTAACCCAGGAAGTAGATCGGTCATCTGGAGGCAGACATTTTCAAGGCTTTTGCTCCCAGCTCTGGTGGTGATTAGAGAACACAGGGTGCTGATCAGAGGGCGTTGACAGTTTCTAATAACCTTGCATTTGGTATAGCGCCTCAGCACGCCTTCAAGGACGTCTCAAAGAGCTTCACAGAATATGCTGTAAAGTGAAATGCCTGTGCATTTTGCAGGAGTAAAGCGGCGGGCGATTGCGCACAGAAGAGTCCCACAAACTGTGGTGTTATATTTTACGCAAACAAAATGGAAATGTTAGGTGAAGCCCATGGACGCAGAAGCCCAAGCGATGCCAGCGTTGCTTACCCATTTTGTAAGAGGTGGTTCCTGATTTCCTCCACCAGCTGAAAGGCCTTTGACAGTGGGGCACGGAAGGCGTCCACAGCAACCAGGTTCTTGTTCCACGGCGACACAATGGCCTTCACGAAGACTTGCTGGATGTACGCCACAGGTGGTCCCACGTACTAGGAAGACCAGAGACACGGTAAAGTGAGAGTTACCTTCACAGAAACGCAGACCATTTAGCTCATTGTGTGTAATGCTGCGAGCTTTCCTGCTGGAGCAGTCTACTGTAATCCCAAACCACTTCCTACATGAAAGGTGCTATCTTGCATCTGCAAGTTATTTATCAAACAGAAAAAGTACTGCACTAGATTGTTTGTGGGAAAGAACAGGGATTGGGATAAATATAGCTCTTGTGGAGCTATTTTTTCCCTAATCCCTCAAACAGATTTGATAGTCTCCAGTTCCTATAATTACCATGGTTCAATAAATGCAGGTTGTGGTAATTGAAGATAAGACAGACAAGGCCTTAGATCTCTCAATTGCCTCCAAACTCAGAACCATTACCGATTGCGAATAATAATAAGATGAAGGGAGGGAACAGAAGAGGAATATTTTAAGGAAAGTTAAAAAAAAGCTATAATATACACTACCCTCAATGGGAAACGCATTAGATATGTGATCAGACTCGATGTGCATTGACTAGATGCCCATTAAAAAATGCCCTTACATTTGTTATAGCAATTTATCATATCGTTGAGTCACTGGAAAACACTTCCCCAAATACATTGTTATTATTTTACTTTATTGAGTAGCAACTGGGTTCCTACTTACTGCTAGGTAAACAGAGGCATATGGAGTAAGAAAACTTGACCAAGGTTTCACCCTGCCTGGGAATTGAATCCAGGTCCTCTCATTTGCGAGGCGAGCGCTCTGACCACTATGCTACAGGACTCCACGGGTTTGAGTGAGTTCAGAGTGAGAGATTTAACAATTACCCAGTCGGGTCGGTCACCCTGGTCAGCCTGTTTTGAGGTTGGGTGCAGTGGGGGCACGAAATAATCCTTCACCGGTGTTGTATACTCCACAGGTCCCGTTCCAGGCAGTGGCAGCTTTAATAAGGGATAGCTACAGTAAACCAAACCACAGTGAGTACAAACTAATCAAAAGTACAATCAACAACAATACAACAAATTCCCTCCAACTCCCTCCATCCCTCTTATTCATGGCAGTCGAAGGTTTGCATACAAGCTGGGTGGGGGTTTGGAATCAGGAGGGGGTGGAGGGCAAGGAGAGTCGGAGGAAGTCCGAAGGTGCGGTTGAAGAGGAAAGTCTTGAGACGGGCCATGAAGGAAGCAAGGGAGGGAGAGAAGCATGGGAAGGAGTTCCAGAGGGTGGGAGCAGAGAGGCTGAAGACACGACCGCCGATGGTGCGGCGGGCCGGGAAGTGTATACGAAGCAGGCCAGGGAATTACGCGTTTCACATCAGGAGGACGTCCCAACATACAAACTCTAGCCAAAATAAGGAGTCAAGAAATCAGTAGAAAGAATATAGCACCTTATGTCGAAACACCTGAAAGCATTGTATAGTAATTGTTATAGTATATGACAGCACAGAATAGTTCTTAGATCTGATCCAGTGCCTTTCACATCAGGAGGACATCTCAAAGCATTTTGAGAGGATATACGGTAGAAGCCCGTTTATCTGTGACTCGATGAACTGGCACTTCCGTATAACCGGCACGCCCCCAAAAAAGTCCCCATTCAATCAACCGGAACTTATCCGGAACAATAGCGGTGGAGCATTTGTAAATGCATAAATAATAACAGATAATAGATTTGGTACTTATTGTTAAAACTACTCTCTTGCGCTTCTCACCTTTACTGGTAGATGCTGCGCTTGAAGCCATGATGCTGCGGTTGAGGTTTATAGTCCGGCGATTCTTTTTTAAAATGGACGACGCCAAGCGGGTGAAAAAAATGGTAGCGAGACTTTAAAGCCTTACTAGCGGCAAGCTGACAACCCTAGACTCTACTTATAAAAGTGTTTCAGTATTCTGTGAGAAACATTCAGTGGCCAATTGTGCACAGCAGTGTCCCACAAACAGCCGGAGATTGAGTGATCATATCTTTATTTCTCGAAGGGAAGATTAAACCTGGAAAGTGATCTGCCAATCGACTATCAACCAGGTTCCTACTGCTAGGTAAATAGAGGCTTGTGGAGTAAGGAAACTTTCCCAATGTTTCGCCCTGCCTGGGTATTAAACACAGTTCCTCTCGCTTGTGAGGCAAGCACTCTAACTATACCACTGAACTAAAGGACCCACAACACTACATATCATGAGTTCCCATACATGTGATTTTTAAAATAAATTTTGCAATTTATTATTTTTTCAAGGAATTATTAAAATTTCACTTTATAGCGCCCTCCACTGCCCTTCACAGAGTCCCGGAAAAGTGATCTGCCAATCGACTAACAATTGGGTTCCTACTTACTGCTAGGTATATAGAGGTGTATAGAGTAAGGAAACGTGCCCTGTGTAAATCTGTATATAAATATTATAGTTTTACTTCAAAGAAATTTTGAAGAATGCGTTTCAAAGCTACAATGGAACACTTTGGATATTGTTGGCTAAGTAAGTGTTGGGGTTCCAAGCAAGTAAGAAATAAATCCCCTGAATAATGAAGCGCTTAATACTTGGTGTTTTACTATAATTTACACATATATGGTCTCCATCTAACAAGGTGAAGTCCATAACTGTCCAATTCAGGGAACTCTGCTCTGAACAATCACTTCTGGAATGGAACCGAGGTCCTGAATGAGTCCACAGAATTTTCCAACCCCAGCATGTTGCACTCCACCATTACAATATACCACACGGATTTAGGAGCTGGAATATTCCCTAAAAAGTACATTAAAATTCAACACACAATTTCAGCACCACAGTAAATCATCTTTTAGGATGAAAATGGAAATTAAAGTAATCAGGGTGGACAGACAGTTTGAGACAATTTGGCAGACGGCAGAGAAAAATCCATGCCAACATTCTGCATCTATCTGTCACATTTTGCAAAGCTTTCTCAGGGCTGAAGCAGCAATGCACCAAATTCCAACTCTCTCAGGAGTTAATAGGGGAGGTGGTCCTTATAATACAACATTTTGTCTAAAATTCACTCACCCAATAATACAGTATTAATGATACTACTGTATTTATCAATTGGGTTGTTGGTCAATTGGCAGATCGCTAGCTACTGCTAATAATCCCTGCAAAAAAGGTGATAATGAGCTGGTCACTTGAATCACAACTGTTCGTGGTACACTGTTGTTTCAATAACAACAACAAAATTACACTTATAGAGCGCCTTACACGTCGGGAGGACGTCCCAAGGCGCCAAGCAGTCAGGTCGGGACCCAAGCAGGGGCAGGGTAGTGGGGAGGGGTGGGAGCATTTTGAGATGTAATGTAATAATCTAAAAATAATAATCCATTGCATTTGCCTTAGCAAGTTTTTGAGACATCAACAACAAAATTATGTGGAGTAAGGAAATGTGCCTAAGGTTTGGCCCCGCCCAAGAATCAAACCTGGATCCTGTAGCTTGCAAGACAAGTGCCTTAACTAATACTTGACAGAGCGCTGGCCAGGAAAACAGAAGAAACTGTCACGGATCTAATACACTGACCTGATTCCTCTTAAGAACACTCATAAACTGTCTTCATACATGGCAATCATAAATATGTCAAAATATTCCCGTCACCAGTGGCAAATGCATCAAAGACACATTCTTCAACTCCAGACCACACTTGTGGTTGAGTTTCCATTTGCAATTGCAAACACAAACAGGAGGGTCAAACAATGCAACTAGTTATGAAATCCCTTCATCGCACAGAACTCGCGATGGATTCGACAAGGGTGAACTGTGACCAGAGACTGCTCACTTTCTTGCAGACACAGATGTGCTTTTTAGCTGAATTTCTTCTCTAGTCACATTATAAGCAGCATAATGTTTATTTGTGTGTGTGGGGGGGGGGGGGGGGGGGCAAGATGTGTGTGATGACCATCCATAGCAGGGAATGCTAAAGGAATTCGACAGGGTAGATACGGAGACTATTTCCTCTCTAGTGGGGAATCTAGAACAGGGAGGCATCATATTAAAGTTAGAGCTAGGTCATTTAGGAGTTTAGCAGTTTTTCACCCGAAAGCTAGTGGAAATCTGGAACTCACTCCTCAAAAGGATGTTGATAGTGGGTCCATTCACATTGTCCAGACTGAGGTGGACAAATGTTTGTCAGCTCAGGGTATGAAAGATATGGGGCAAAGACAGGTAAATGGAATTGAGGTACAAATCAGCTATGATCTAATAAAATGACAGAACAGGCTGGTCAGATCCACTCCTGTACCTATGTTCCCACTTTACTCAGTAGAGTATTGTACTGAACTATTATTAAGAATTAATAATCAACTTTTGTCACATTGTACACCTTGTACATCTATATTGCTGATAGGGTTACAGTACAATCAACTTTTTCATCCATACACTTACTGTCTAGACTCAACATTAACTGTCTCTTTGGCTAACAGATCAAAGAGTTCTTCAAGGTGATTCAAGGACAGAGATGGGTTTTGAAACATACAAATACAGCTTTATTCATAGAACTGAGAATGTTCAGGGTGACTTGAAGAAGGTCTTCAATGTTATGAAGCGATGCAAGCGGGTTAAACATTAACATTATCTTCCACTAGTTAGGTCCTGAAGTGATTAAAGCACTTGTCTAGAGTAAGGAGTAAGGAAACTTAGGCCCACCCAGTAATCAAACCCAGATACTCTTGCATGTAAGGCGAGTGCTCTAACTACTATGCTACAGGACTGCCCAGAATGAGGGGCGTGGTAAAAGGCTGGACAAATCTTGTGTTTGAGCAGCATTGAGTCATGTGAACCATTCACACAAAAGTAGTCTTGTCTTTGCCAACTGACAGATGGTCACATAATCAATTCCTTTACAGGAACTGTAGAAAAACAACATTAAAATGCCTAACTACTCATACACACACTTTATAAAATACTGTCCTCACTATACCTTCCCTTTCAGCACAATTTGCTCATTGCCCAACCTGGTCTTTCTTATAGAGGAGCCTGAACAGCTGGTGTCAGAGGTTAAAAGGCGCCACACAAATGTAATTTTGTTGTTGTTGTTCAACATTCCTGCTCTCACTCAACACCCGTTTACAAAAATGATTGCGGAGGCCTCTACCATACTGGTTAGAACTAGCGAGAGGACCTGGGTTCGATTACACGGCAAGGTGAAACCTTAGGCAAGTTTCCTCACTCCACAAACAACCGTTTACTTAGTAGTAAATAGGAATCTAGTTGTTAGTCGATTGGTGAATCGATTTCAAGGGGTAACCATCTCTCAAACAAAATTGGTCAATCAATCCACAATGGCTTGTGGTACACCACTGTGCACAATCGGCTGCCGTGTTTCATCCACAAAATACACTGCAATCCAATTTACAATATATTCTGTGAAGCGTTGTGAGGTGTCTCAACGATGTGATAGCACTTTATATCAAACACAAGGATTATTATTATTTCCACTGGTTGATGGATTAGTAACTAAACTGGAAAAATGTAAGGAAGTACCACAAAAGACTAAAGGGAGATTACCAGTTTTTTTTAAAAAAAAATACTTACAGTGGATTGTTAGGATGTGGAATTCCCTACTAACTTTCATGATGGGAGGATGTCCCAAAGCACTTAACAATACTGGCTTGGACCTGAGCTGGGGGTTGGGAAGGGAAGGATAATAATCCTTACATTTGATATAGCGTCTTATCATGTCTTTGAGACGTCACAAAGCTGTTCACAGAATACGCTGTAAAGTGAATTGACTATATTTTGTGGGAGAAACACGACTGCCAATTGCGCACAGCAGTGTGGATTGAAGTGTCCAATTTATTATTTGTTTTTTTTAAAAAAAGGAATTGTTACCCATGGAAAAGCGATCCTCCAATCGACTAACAAGTGGGTTCCTACTCACTGCTAGGTAAAAACAGAGGAATGTGGAGTAAGGAAACTTGCCAAACATTTCACCCGCCGGGAACTGAACCTAGGTTTCTCGCTTGCGAGGTGAGCGCTCTAACCACTGAGCTGTAGGACTTCATAATGACTAAAGCGTGGTCAAAATGTAGATGTTGAGATGGATTTGAATGAGGTGAGGGAAGGGTGGGGTGGAAAGCATGCCTTCCCCAATGGTGGGGTGAGTAAGGACATGAAGCAGGCTCAACGAAGGAAGAGGCTGGGCTGGTAGGGTTTGAAGAGGTCACAAAAGGAGAAATATAAACATGATGTGGAAATTATTACATTATGTAGAAATGGTAGGAGAATGGGATCTTTCAGAACCAGCGCTGTTACAAAGGATCAAACGGCCTACGATTATACTTGCATTTGATATAGCCCCTTTCATGTTGTCGAGACATCACAAAGTGCTCCAAGTGATACATTGTAAAGTGGATTGACTGCATAGTTTGTGGGCAAAATGCGGCAGCCAATTGTGCACGATAAAATTACATTTGTAGAGCTCCTTTTATATCAGACAGGTGCACAGCAGTGTTCACTATCAGTCATGGTGTGACAAACCAATTTTATTTTGGGATTGACTAGGAGAGAGAAACTCCTTTCTCTTTTTGAATAGTGCCATGGGATCTTTAACTTGCAACAGGCCAAAGTTTTATTATTGTTATCATTTTTTGTGAGGGGGTTATTACCCCCCGGAAAGTGATCCACCAATTGACTAAGAACAATTGTTTACCTACTTACTTGTTCATGCCCGGGTCCTGACCACTGACTGTTGAACCTCTCAGGACGTCCTCCCGACCTGAAAGGTGCTCTATAAATGTAATTTTGTTGTTGTTGTTGTTGTAGGTAAACAGAGGCACATGGAATAAGGATACTTGCCTAAGGTTTTGCCCGATCGGGAATCGAACCCGGATCCTCTTGCCTGTGAGGTGAACACGCTAACCACTACGCTATGGGACTCCACAGCGTTTAGAGATGTCATTATATATTTATAGACCAAAGGGATGGACAGCCGTAAGATTAACCGCTACTGTAAAGTTCCTCCAAAACAACAATGTGCATCTTATAATAATAATAATAATTCCATTTGATATAGTGCTTTTCACGTCTTCTAGACTTCTCAAAGCAGATTTTCTCAAAGAATATACTGTAAAGTGAATTGAGTGTATATATGTGGGTGAAATGCAACAGCTAATTGTGCACAGCAGCGTCCCACAAACAGTCAAGGATTGAAATGACCAATTTATTATTGTTTTATCTTGATCTTGTGAGATTATCTTGAGGGATTATTATCAGTTTTTCTGCTCCGACCCTATGGAATTCCATCCCCCAATCCCTCCATCTCGTTTCTTCCCTTTCCTCTTTCAAGGCCGGTTTGAAGACTTTCCTCTTCGACCATGCCTTTTGTTCCACCCCAAATTCTCCCCTACTTGTTTCACCCCTCCCCGTACACTCCCCTCCCAGCTCGGGTCACACGCCTCCTGTGCAGCGCCTTGGGACGTCCTCCCGACGTGAAAGGCGCTTTATAAGTGTAATTTGTTGTTGTTGTTGTTGTAGGCATGTGAAGTAAGGAAATTTAGCCAAGGTTTCGCACTGACCTGCCTCAAATCGAACCCAGGTCTGTCGCTTGTAAGGCAAGTGCTCCAACCACTGAGCTACAGTACTCAACATTGTAAAGAAATAGATTAAAAAGTAATGATGACTATAAACAAACTAGTAATGCTTGAGGTGATCTGTTGTGCACAAACTGGCTGACAAACTCACTTCACTTTACAGTAAGTGCTGTGAAACTCTTTGTGACATCTAATAAGGCATAATATAAAATGCATGTATTATTATAGCACAGGGCAGAAACAGAATCAAGCTCTCCTTTCAATAAATTCTGTGAAGTGCCTTCCTGACGTGAAAAGTGCTATATCAAAAGTAAGAATTATTATTATAAGGCACTAATAAAAAAAATGCAAGTAGTTCCTTGTTTTCTAGTTTGCCACTTACCAGCATGCCAAGATGCAGACAGCAGTAAAGAGGATGATGGGGATGGGGTAAGTTGCACACAGCAGCCCATGCTTATAGAAGGCTTGGGATGTCTTTTCACGTAGCCTTTCAGTAACGGTCATCGTCCTGTCCTGTCACATGGCGACCAATACGCAATCAGGGCCGGGCACCAGGATAGTCTTGGTAACGTCAGTGGGTTCTGTAACAATCAGGACACAAAAATATAGTGGAGTCCAGGAGCAAAGTGGTTAGAGCGTACGCCTCGCAAGTGAGAATACCCAGCTCGATTCCCAGCCGGGCAGGGGAAAACTTTGGCAACTTTCTTACTCCACATGCCACTGTTTACCCAGGCAGAAGTAGGAAATCGCTTGTTGGTCAATTGGCAGATCACTTTCTGCTACTTTTGAGGGTAATACAAGGCCGTACGCAGGAGGGGTGCGACGGGTGCGTACGCACCCCCCCAAATTATAAAAGGTCCACATTTTCCGGGGTAGAGAATTGCATTTTTTTATCAAATTTAAATACCAAGTAAATTTATTGAACATTTGAGTAACAATCAGTTCTTCAAAACTATATATAAATTATAAACACACATCTTTGAATGATTTAGTATTAATATAAAATTATCGAGTCGCACACCAGAATCGGCGTCTACCCCAAAACATACCGCGTCGATAGACCAGTCCATGACGCAGAGAGTCTGTGACTCGTGATTGGATAAACATAGGCGCCAAGACTCAAATCCTCGTTTGGAAATCATCCCGTAAACAGCCACAAGGGGCAGCACGACTACTGGAAGTTAAATCATCTTTTCATCTGATCACCGTAAGTAAAAATGACTCAAGTTTTGAGAGGTGTGACTGTAATGCTAGCAAACAATGACAACATATTTACAAGATTCTGAGAAATTAAAGCTTTTGAGAACCCAACAAAAAAGTTATATGCTGGACGGGAATGCCTATCTTTAAAAAAAATACGCATGGACGTAGACCTATGCTTTAGCGCCTATTCCACGTGGTGTGTCAATCGGAAATCATCCCATATACAGTCACTACATAAAAGGTAGCACCACTTTGTGGAAGCTGAAATCGTATTTTAATCTGATAATGTTAGCAATTGATAATAGTGCCTTAGTACATTGTCGAGACAGCTCAGAGCGCTTCACAGAACGTACTGTAAAGTGGCCAGTTTTTGCCCAGGATTGTCCCACAAACACCGATGGAGTGAGTCACCGATTTTATTTGGGGGCGTTTGTTGGCCAGGACAACAGGAGAGAGACTTCCCTCCGCTTTTCGAGTAGTGTCAGAGGATCTTTTCACATCCATCTAAACAGACGGATCAGACCTCGGTTCAGCATCTCAACCAAAAGAACAGCCTCTAACAATGGGACACCCCCCCCCCCCCCCCACCCACAGACAGCACCACATTGAAGTGTCAGCTTCCTCTGTGTGATACCGAGTGCCGACGTGGGGTTTGAACCCACAACATTCTGACTCAGAGGCCAGAGTGCTATTCACTGTGCCAGGTGACTCGCCAGGTGATGCTGCTGTCTTCTATCACCTGTGGGAAACTTTCTTTCCCTCCTACTCAGTGCCTCTGAATCTGAAGACATTCCCAAGGTCGAGGTTGCATATCTGACTGATTGACAACTGAGATTTCTTTTCAGGGTTTGTGGGCAGTGTCACGTAATTGGCTATAACTTAAAGGATTGTTAACCTGCACCTGTTAGAGTTGAGGTCCCCAGAACTGCTGCCTCACACCAGCGGGATATAAAGGACAGGTGCAGTCGAGTCTGCAAAGCAACAGCTCTTCCTACACAAATCTCTTCAACGTGACTCCTCTGAAAGTCACTCTTTCTCTCTTTGAATAATAATATAATCCGTGCATTTCATGTAGCGAGGTAGGTTAGGGTCGGTCTACCTCGTGTTCTGTGACCGTGCAATGGTTCCCATAGGATAGTAGCACTATGGACAGTTTCCTCCCGGCTTCTCCAGCTATGTCCGCTAAACCTAAGACGCCTCTGCGGTCATGTCTGTGATACCAGTGTGGTAGTGTACCATATAGCTCACTATTTGTCAGATGCTGTCGCCAGTAAACGTTCAGGGCGTCTCATAGAAGCCTGGTATATACCTCACGAGTCACCTAATCTCCTGGGTTTGCCTAAGTGTCCAGCATTCTGCTCCGTATAGGAGCGACTTTCAGCCCTCGCGTTAATGCACATTCATTATAATATGGAAATCGATATTGGTAGAGCGGTTGACGTATTCGCTTCAAAGCGACCGAGGCGTCTCGAATACGGAACGCTATTAAAGAATTAATTTCCCCTCCCTTATTTTTTCAAGTATTTTTTCGTCAGATCAGTATTGCTTGATGGGTCACTTCCTTTAATTTTGATTCTAAATAAATAAATAAAAACTAACTACACTATTGCTTACAGTTCAACGATATTTTCAGGATAATGCTGATAACAGGCTTGTAACACGTGTGAATTAACTGTTTGACACTGATTTTCAGTTTCTGTATATTTTCTTGTCTTTTATAAAATTTGCTTTGCTGGAATATCTGAGCACATAATTCATACTTTACTCTTACATTATTGTTCATTACAGTCCGAAAGAAATTTAGTCTTAGGATAACAATGCAGAACAACTTATTAATTACCGTCAATCTGTAGTTTATGATCATTTTCTCTATACGCCTACATTTATCAAGCATTCGTCATTGTACTGTGTTAATTGGATTGTAATTTACTTTATCGTTCGCATTCCTTACATCATCGAGTCAACAATCGTGTTTGCTTTTATCGGCGAACACATTCGACCTTCCCAATTAGACACGGACTACCGAGGAAAATAAAAACACTGAATAAATAATGATGCTCTTAAACACCAAGGGCATAAATACCGTTCATATTGGATCTTCTGAACCGATTAAATAAGACCTCAAACTGTGTAAAACGTCGGAGCCTCGAGGGGGCCCCGGGGGCAGCCCCCAAGCCCCCGGCCATTGTTGGTCCCATCACTAGCAATTCGCACCCCCCCAAAAAAAATCCTGCGTACGGCCCTGTAATAATCTCTCTAAAAAAAATTGTCATTCAATCGACAACTGTTTGTGGGTGCCTGCTATGTGCAATTGGCTGCCACATTTCGCCCACGAAATGCAATCACTAAATTTCACAATATAATCTGTGACGGACTTTGAGACCTCTCCATGACATGATATGGTGCTATTTAAAATCCAAGGATTATAATACGCTCAGAGACACTATCCAAGGGTGAAGGTGCTTTATATATTTGAGATGTTGATTCATCATAAAATAACATGCGTTTTCCAGCATCATTTGATACGTCTCATTGAGACATCACAAAGGGCTTCAGGGTATGTTGTAAAGTGGAGTGACTGTATTTTTCTGCAATTTTTAAAAAGAATTTGAAAGAAAAAGTGGTCATATTACAGGCAAAAACAGGGAGGAATTTCAGCCCTCTGAACTAACCACTTGCGAATCTAGTCTGGGTCATGTTTATTAAGCAGGAGGCTCTCTTTTGGATTGAAGACGGGCGCCAAGATCAACATTTGGGGTTTTCCAAAAACACGCAAGAAAATGCGAAGTACAAAAATCAGAAAGTCTGAGGTTGGACTTGAGGTAGCAGTAAATCTAAGCAAGTCTCTGTCTCTGCAAGCTGTTTACTGGCTATGGGTGGGGTTAGCACCACTCTAGTTGTGCACACTGTGCCTTTGCTGTTGATTCAGACATGGAGCACGCTGCTTCCTCCCTCCAGAAAGAAGAAAGCAGATAAACCAGACGAAAGGTCATGACGAGTTTCTCGTGTGCAAAGCCCGGTACCTGCCCTAGGGGCTCTATTGGTAGAGATGTGGGAAGAAATCTGAAGAAACCCTGGACAATGCACCAGTTAGTGAAAGTCAAACACTGGACGGGTGCAAAAACAGATTTCAAATACCACTAAATATTTTAGCTTGTGAATTAAAAGATTATAGCACAGAAAGAGGCCATTAAATCCATAAAAACACCTTGTGATGGCCTCGCAACATAAACCCTATAGACTGTCAATATAAATTTGTATTGAATCAAGTCTGCAAAAGTACTTGTCTCCAAATTACCATCTCATTGAATCCCACTCGCCTGCTTGATCCATGCACACCATTTCCTGAACCGGCCATAAGGTGATATGTTTTGCAACAGAGTGTAGGAATTGAGCCAACGCTCTTTGGCAATCTGTACTCCAGTTCCAGAGCCGGGCGAGTCCACAGTATATCCAGGGCTCTCACTGCTAATGACAGCACAGCCCCAGCTAAGTCACTGGGGGCAGGGAATCCTCCCACTCAGCCACTGCAGCCAAAGCCCTAACAGGTAGGGTGGTCCTAGCTGGACAAGCAGAAGGAAACATTGCCAGAAAATCAATTATACTTCTAACACATCTGTGAAGATTTTTTTTCCCAATATCTCCTTGAATTCTTTTTGAGTTAATCGCAATTGCCTGCTGTCTTGTCAATAACTTGCCAACGGGTGGAAAAATATCTGTTTAAAATATAAGCGCTCTGAGACACAAGCCTGGGCGACGGGTGCTACATGTAGTTGTGGTTGTGAATTCACCCTATCTAATTCTACAGAATTATGATGTCCTTACTCAGGCCACCTCTGAATCTTCCTCAAAAGAGCACCTTGCCTCATTTCAGGCCTCTAAAATATACAACAACAACAACAACTAAGTTACATTTGTAAAGCGCCTTTCACGCCAGAATGACTTCCCAAGGAGCTGAACATATACAGTCAATTCACTTTACAGTATATTCTGTCAAGCGCTTTGAGAAGTCTCGAAGATGTCAATTGCAAACTGCAGAGTCTCACAAACAGTCGTGGATTGAGTAACCAACTTAGTTTTTAAAAAATAAGTTATTATCTGCGGAAAGCGATTCGCCAATCGACTACAGTAACAGGAACAGTAATTCTCACCGCTAAGTAAAGAGAGGCATGTAGAGTAAGGAAACTTGCCTAAGGTTTCGCCCCACCCAGGAATCAAACCTGGATCCTCTAGATTGCTTGTCGAGCGCTCTAACCACTATGCTTCAGGACTCCTCGATATCATTAGTATGTTCAACCAATCACTTTCCTATCTTCCAAGTCTGACCTCTCGCCTCTGAAGACGAAGCACAAGAGGCCTCAAGGGTAATTCCATCTGTAGCTCCCACAACACTTTCTTTTATGTATGGTTTGTCACAACGGTAAATCACTGTACAGTATTGTGCATATATTGTTGCAAATCCCTCTTACTTCACAACAAGTTAAATGATTGTTCACATGCCCTTTTTGGCAACATAGTTAATTTCAGTAGAGTAAGAAATAACTTGCATTTTTAATAGTGCCTTAACGCACAGAAATGTCTCCAAGTGATGAACCTGTTCTTCAACTGCACCTCCAGTCGCCTTCCTACCTATATCCTCCCTGCCCTCCATCCCTACTAACCCGCAGCTCAGGTCAAATCCCTGATTGTGTAGCGCCCAATTGATTGGGAAGTCCTCCCGACTTGTAAATGTTATTTGTTGTTGTTGCTGCTGCACTCTCTCCAAATAATAATAATAATAATCCTTGTTTTTGGTGAGTGACATTTCACGCGCCTTGGGATGTCCTCCCGACGTGAAAGGCGTTATACAAAAGTAATTTTGTTGTTGTTGTCTCACGTCTTCTAGACTTCTCAAAACGCTTCACAGGATACACTGTAAAATGAATTGACTGTATATTCGTGGGCAAAAATTATTCTCTCTGGAACTCCCTCCCCAAATCTTCCGGTTGTATTTTTCCCCCTCATTTTCAAAACTTCTTCCTCCTCAGTCACTTTCCCTTCTCCCCTGCTTTGTGATGCATTCCACCCCTATAAAACTCTTCAAGACTCTATGTGAAAGGCACACAATTTAATACTTTCCGCAATAGTGAGACCAAAGCTTTCAAGTTCATTTTGGTCCAGGCAACTTTATCTGCCAGAAACATTCTCTATCGATATTCCTTAACCTCCCTTGTGGCTTAAACCAGCTCACTTTCACTCCCTTGATTTGATACATTCTTTACTCTTACGCTCTCCACCCACTAAACTCCAAATCGCTTCAATTCACTTGTGGAGACCCTAGAGGTTAGAGCACTCGCCTCGCAAGCGCGAGTACCCAGCTTTGATTATCAGACAGGGTGAAACTTTAGGCAAGTTTCCTTATTCCAAACGGCTCTGTTTACCCAGCAGTAAGAAGGAACCCAGCTGTTAGTCAATTGGTGGATCACTTTTTCGCAGGTAATAATCCCTTTAAAAAAAAGTAATGATTTAGGTCAAAGGTCACTCAAACGCCACTATTTGTGGGACACTATTGTGTGCAATCGGCTGCCGCCTTTTGCTCACAAAATTACAATTGAATAGTGCGTTTCATGCCACAAGGACGTTGCAAAGAGCTGGACAATCAGTGTTTTGAACCCTAGCTGGGGTTGGGAATAGGAAGGGTGGAGAGCAGGAGGGAAAGAAGGATGATTGAGGATGAGGGCCTTGAGGTGGGGCTTACAGTATGTTCTGTGAAGCTCTTTGGGAGACACCTAGAAGACGTGAGAAGGTGCTATATCAAATGCAAGGAATATTATTATTTTTAATTCAGGTTACGTAAAGAATTTTACACCTGAGCTCTTTCAAAGTATTTCACAGAATATAGTGGAACAACAGCAACAATAAAATTATTACAATAAACAAAATTTATTGAGCGCCTTTCACGTTGGGAGAACATCCAAATAACTTGACACTATTGAATGCGTATTCAGTGGGCAAAATCACTTTCATATTATGGTGCTGCCTGACAGCTAAGTTTTTTTTTCCACCAACAAAATATGTCGACATTAAAAACCGAAAAGCAAGTATGACTCAAAGCAAGCTCTCTCTGAAAATAAGTCACCAGAACTGCCACCCGCTACTGAAATATAATAATAATGATAATCCTTGCTTTTGATAGTCAAGTCAATTGACTGTGTATTTTGTGGGTGAAACCTCTCCATGTATCAAGCAAGTTTTGTGAAGCCTGACTCTGTTAATTGCAGCCTCATATTTGGGCGGCTGTGTGTGTCTATCGATTTCTCTCTGTGCATGTCTCATTATGTGTCTGTGTCTATATGTGTATCTATATGTCCGTGAGTGTGGGTTTGTGTGCGTCAATGAGTGTATGTGTACATACATCTCTGTGGCTGTGTGTGTGTATCTCTGTCTGAGTTTCTGTGTGTTTGTGGGTCTATCTGTGTGTCTCTGTGTGTGTGTGTTATTTTTGACATCATCGCTCCTTGTGCCAGACCGAAGACAAAAATTGCAAACAAAAAAACTAAGGAAAGAAACTATTTTCACAACTACCGTAGAACACTCTAGGCAAATAAAGTTTCAACTTACTTTCACTGTAACAGGCCATATGAATGAATTCCTAGGATTTTCCTGGAAAATGTAACATTGTCCCGTTCTCTTCAATTACACGATTCCCACTCCCTTCCAAGTATCAAAATGCTTTAAGCCTATTTGCATTAGCAGCTCTACATTCTATTGCTATAAAAACTCAGTCCTGGTGTAACAGCATGTGCAGGGGATTGTAGATACCAGTAAGAGGAGAAGAGTCAAAAGCAAAACCAAACAGAACCAGTTCATCGCCAGTATCTCAACACGTGGTTAGAATTATTAACCTCTACACTGCTGAATCCCTGCACATTTAATGCAGTAAACCAACAAGGCAGTTTCTTGGGAGTTCTGTTGTTAGAATGCTCGTCTCGTAAGCGATAGGACCCAGGACAAAATTTTCTTTACTCCACACACTTCTGCCACATTAAGTCAATTGATGGAACGCTTTCTGGAAATAATAATCCCCCAACAAAAAATGTGGTCACTCAATAGGAGTAAGTAGGAACCCTTTTGTTGGTCGATTGGCAGATCACTTTTCCAGGGGTAATAATCCTTCCAAATTAAAAAAAAATTGGTCACTCAATCCTCAACTGTTCGTGGGACACTGCTGTGCGCAATTGGCTGCCGTGTTTCAGCCACAAAATATCCAGTCAATTCACTTTATCCTGTGAAGCACTTTGAGACATCTCAATGATGTAATAGGGCGCTATATCAAACGCAAGGATTATTTTATTATTATACATAACGTCACAGCTTTACCAATTCGAAGCTGCGAATGCATGGTTAATTAATTCCCTCACCAGCCAGGGACAAGACCATTTCTATTCAAACAAAAAAAAACTGTTAAAAGTTAATCCAGAATTACAGAATTTATTCAGTGTTGCCAAAACATCTGCTCCTATGTTTTGGTTGACATGAAAAATCTAGATCGATCAAGCTTTGAACATCCTTATAATAATAATCCTTGCATTTCATAGAATGCCTTATCACATCTTTGAGACGTCTCAAAGCGCTTCACAGAATTACTAGCTATACCCCCGTGTAACGTAAGTGTTTTTGAACACGTTTATTCATATATTTTGAAACTTTTTTAAAATAATGTATTTGTTGTTTACAAAAAAAGTGTGAGCTTCAATCACTGGGTTGTTTTTCTTTGTTGTTTTTTATTTGTTTTTAAGTTGTATTGGTTTTTGTTTTCCTTTTAGAAGTTCATTGTTACAATTGCGGAGACATACCTAAGGCTTTTATATGTATAGAAGATAGATTTGTCCCAGCGCCATCTGCGTCAGGATGACACAATTGCAGAAACATACCTAAGGCTTTTATATACAGTAAAAGCCTGTTTATCTGGCACCCGATCAACCGTAACTTCCGTATAACCAGCATTGCAAAAAAAAGGTCCGCATTCGATTAACCGGAATTTATCCAGAAAAATGCATTGAAACAAATTTTTTTTGCGTTTTCGGCCGAATATCCGGCAACCGCTTTAACCAGCATTGGCCAGGTCCCGAGGTTGCCGGATAAACAGGCTTTTACTGTATATAGATAGTATAAAGTAAATTAACTGTATATTTTGTGGGCAAAACGTGGCAGTCAATTGTGCACAATAGTGTCCAACAGTTCAGGACTAAGTGACCAACATTTATTTTTAATTTGGAAGGATTATTACCCTGGGAAAAGTGATTTGCCAATCAAGCAACAACTGGGTTCCCACTTATTGCTGGGTAAATAGCGGTGTGTGGAATAAGGACACTTGTCTTGCAGTTTGCTATGCCCGGGAATTGAACTAGGGCTCTCTCGCTTGCGAGGAGAGTGCTCTAATCACTGCGCTACAGGACTCCAGCAGTACAACCAATAAAAATGGAGTGCAACTAAATCTTTTATTTGTAGGCAGTCTGAGAACTGTGAAAGGACATGTTGTGCTGCCAATAACTCCTAGGTCACTGAAATTATGATGAACGAGATTAAATATCTTGTCTAAATAGATTAGACCATGACTCATACTTTATCTGTTGGCCTTATTGTAGGAAATAATTCCTCTCCTTCCCACGCCTTGACCATGTGATATTATTACGGGGGTAATAATCCCTTAAAAAAATTAATCCACGACTGTGTGAACTGCTGTGAGCAATTGGCCGCCGCGTTTCACCCGCAAACAACAACCACAAAATACAACAACAAAATTACTTTTGTAAAATGCTTTTCACGTTGGAAGGACGTCCAAAAGGCGCTGCTGAACAGTCAGGAGTGAGGGCAAGAGACCAAAATATAGTCAATTCATTTTACAGTATGTTCTATGAGACGTCTCATAGATGTGATATAAGGCATTATATCAAATACAATTTTTTTAAACATATTCCTGTAAATATAATTTACAGACTATCTAAGAAGTCTACTCATGTCTTATCAAATGAAAAAATAACTCCCTAACATCGAGAGAATTTCAGTGATTTCTCTGAGCAATCGTGGCAGCTAATACAAAGTAACTAAAAAGTTGTGATTCCGTTGCAATATCTAATAAGTCTTAAAGAAATGCTGATTTTGTTTTAGATAACTCGGTAAACATCACACCTTTTTGGTCACCCTGTATATCCTCAGTAAAGTCCTCTAGACGAATACTGGTTGAGACACCGGGAAAAATTCCCTTCACTTTTTTGGGGGGATCAAGCAGTTACTTCAGAGGATCCAAACTGAGAATTCCATACACACCCCTGCGGGAGTCTGATCAGCTAAACCCACATAGCTTACCATTCAGATCACTTTCTGGCAAGCTTTGCCGTTGCTTGTCCTACAAGGACCTGTTAGAGCTTTGGCTGCAGGGTTAACAGGAGCTGAGTGGGAGGATTCCCTGCCTCCAGTGACTGGTCGACCCTTCCAAATCCTGCTGATGAGCCAGGCTGGGCTGTACTTCCATTAGTAGTGAGAGCCCTGGAAAATTGTAGGCCTTCCTGGCTCAGGAACAGGACTAGAGACCGGCACATTCTGTTGCCAAATATGAGACCCGGCTTCCATAAGGAGCATAGACCTTCACAATCGCTATCATTCAATTGTACAGGCAGGCGATAGCACAGTTTAATACCACATCCCAAGACGGCATCTTCAAAACTGCAGCATTAGTTCTTTACAGCACTGGAATGTACTGTCCAGTATACTCAACTACTGACCTGGACCTTGAACCTTCGTACCGCTGAATGACACCTATCCTCTCACACAGCCAACTCTGTGATTTACTCCCACATGAAATGACATTCAACATTGCTGCCTGCCCATTTCCCAATAGAGGAGAAAATGATATCAGGTTATTAACAAGTCTCCACAAGTCAAGACATTTGATCCTGACCAAACTGTAATTCAAAGGAATTTTAAAATCAGGCCAAGTGCAGTGGAAAGCTGAGCACCTTTAGACAAATGTAGTATCTTTAGAACTGTTCTTTCCCGCACAAAGAATGTATAGTACAGTAAAAAGAATAATAATCCTTGCATTTCATGTAGTACCTTATAACATATTTGAGACATTGCAAAGCCTGTTCATACGCACATTAAAAATCCCATGACACTATTGGAAAAATTAAGTGAAGTGTGAATTTGGTCACTTAATCCACAACCGTTTGTGGGACACTGCTGTGCGCAATTGGCTGCTTCGTTTCACCCATAAAATATATACATTTACATTTATAGTATATTTTGTGAAGTGTTTTCAGACATCTCAAAGACATGGTAAGGCACTATATCAAATGCAAGGATCATTATTATTCTCACGACTGCCGTTATTATAGTTGGCAGAATAGTAAAACCAGACGATAAGAATAGTAAAACTAGGACACAGCCTGCGATTGAAGGGGGGAGGGAGGAGGGGGGTGGGGGGTAATTCAGAATGAATTTACGCAAACACTATTTCAGTGAATGAATCGTGAACCTGTGGAATCAGCTCCCTATGGAGACAGTTGAAGCAGGAAGTGTTGATTATTACAAACACAGATTAGATGGTTTTCTTTTAGAAAATAATATTATGAGATATAGTACAAATGTGCATGCGACCACTAGGTAGGTGGAAAACGAACTAGATGGACTTTGGTCTTTTTTCTTCTAGCATTCCTTATGTTCTTATTACAGTGAATAGTCTCTCTTCACTTTCCATGTCCTTGACATTTAGAAATTGGGGAGCCCAGAGCTGCATAAAACACAACCATGACAACTCTAAAATACAACTATGCAATGATCTACAGGTTTTGCTTTATCTCTGCGACCCTATTTATACAACCTTTAAATCCCATTACTTTCTTTTTAAAAGATTATTTCAATAATTTACTGTAATTTACTAGTTGAACTCCTCGTTCAAATGTATTTAAGAATAATACAATAATAATCTTTGCATTTGATGATTTTCACGTTCAGGGCTGTTCCTGGTGCAATGGCCGCTGTGTTTTGTCCATAAACATTTACCTTTATCAATTGTTATTTGCAAAGTGCTTGGCGACAGGCAAGTTATTCTTTCAAAGAAAAATACTTTGCCATATTGCACAATGTTTGTGCCAAGCAAACATGTCCTCACTTACACTAAACATTGTTGCCCAGAATTGTGAGCAAAGCACTGTGCGTCTTACAAGTGAGTTCACTGAAGTCTTGATTTTCCAGGGGTAATAATCCCTTAAAAATAACAGCAGGCACAATAAAATGTACATCAGTGCAGGGAGCTGTAGATACTCGTTAAGAGGAGAAACAGCAAGGGAGAAGAGTTAAAAGCAAAAACAAATAAAACCAGTTCATCATCAGTACACTAGCACATAGTCAGAATTATTAACCTGCTGATTCCTTGCACACTTAATCCAGTGAATCAGCAAGGCAGTTTCTTGGGAGTACTGTAATTTAGTGGTTGGTCTTGCACCACAGTGGGACTCACCTAGTAAACAAGAGATCCTAGGTTTGATTCCCAGGGTAAGGCAAAACCTTAGGCAAGTTTCCTTACTCCTCTTCTCTTACCTAGCAGTAAGTAGGAACCCAGTGGCTAGTCGATTGACGGATCTCTTTCCGGGGGTATTAATCCCTTTCAAATAATCATGAGAATTTGGTCACTTGATCCACGACTGGGACACTGCTATGCACAATTGATTGGGTTTTGCCCACAAAATGTAGTCATTACATCTTACAATATATTCTTTGAAGTGTTTTGAGATGTCTCAAAGACGTGATAAGGTGCTGTATCAAATGCAAGGATTACTATTACCGCAACCAACCCATTGCTCTCAAAGGTTTTATTGTCTCTCAGTGCTTGGCTCAGATATAAGTCAGGCAGTGTTGGACAGGCAGGTTCCCACACCTCCTATCACTCCACAGGCAATGATCCAAACAGTGAGATCGCGCGCAGGTATGCAGGATGGCCCTTCATTACACTGTTTAACGATTTAAGGTTCATGCTTCATTTGCTAGCTGCAAAGGCCATATGAAAAGGATGGGGTTGGAGGTAGAGCCACAGGACTAAATCAACACATCAATTAATTTGGAATGACCAAGTCAAATTAATATTAAACTTTAATATTATCTTCCACCATCAACACTTGTCCTATCCTTCAACTAGTTTTTTTCCTTTGTCTTTCCCCGCCCCCTTTTCTGTTTGTCTTTAGTAACTGGTGCCTTCCAATCTCCGCTCCCACCACACCCCACCACTTCTGCCGAAAGATCATTGATCTGAAATGCTATTTTACTCGCTCCATAGATACTGCCTGGCCTGCTGAGAGTTCACAACGACTTCTGTTTTTATGTAATACAAGAGAGCATTGCCACTTCCATCCTATCTAAAGCTTGAGCACGTCCTTTCCCACTGAGCAATGTTTCCACCAGTTGGAGATGCAGAGTTTGAGCCACAGCTGCTTTACCTCTCTGCAGGCCAATCTAAGATACAAGCTTTGAAAAAACATCCTTTGCTTTCTATATCTCTCTCCCTTCACTCCCCCCTCATGTGAACACGTAAACAGAGAGTAGCATTGTGGATGGGACACATATTCCACAGAGTACTGGCATGTTACTGTTTAGACAGCATCAACTACAGTGACAGGCACAAGAAACAGGTGCAGTATGTAAAGACACAACACAGTTTGCCAGCTGGGTATTCCTAAATCACCAAACCAGTAATAAAAAGAGACTTGAGGTTGATTTTTCAAGGATCAAATATTATTGAAAATTCTAAGGCCAAAAATAAAGAGGTATTCCTGGAATTTTTATCTAGAAATATTTGGATAATCTTTTAGTATCACCCCATACCCCCTCACTCTCATGCAATCTCTCTTTCGCGCTCTCCCTCTTTTGCTCTCCCCCTCTCTCTCTGCCCAAGGTACCAGGAGTAATCCTGTAATCACTCAGACAGACCCCGCATGTTAAGATCTTCTCACACATTTTCAAATCCCTTCGTGCCCTTGGTATCTGCCTACCCCTCCAACCTGCTTAACCCCCACGCCACCGTCCACTGCCTCTGCTCGACTGGCTCCAGCCTCCTGCTTGTCCCTCGTGTCCATCGGTGGTCCCACTTTGAGAGACTCTGGAGCTCTTTGACAGACTCTGGAGCCCTGAAACTCTGGAGCACACTTCCTCTGTACCTCCGCCTTTGCCCTTTGCTTCACAATCTTCAGGATGCACCTTCCTATTCGAAGGTGCCTACGGTCACCATCTCTGGAATGTTACCCTGTGTGAGGGGTGCTATATAAATGCAAGTTGTTGTTTGGCAAACTACCTGATTGAAGGGTAAAAAGACCATGAATATTACAGCACAGAAGGCAGCCACTTGGTTCGTTGTGCCTATAGTTACGACTATAACGTACATACACCGTCATATATTTTTCCTTTCCAAATATTTGTCCAATGTTGTGTAGGATTTTTTTTTAAAGTTAAGGACTGGCCAGATGGAGCACCACGTTCTTTTCCAACCCTGTACATTCCTTTCTTGCTAGGTAAGCTTGTGTTTCAGACACCTTTGGATTAGAGCTGGCTCTTGCTCCTCAAGATGTAGATGAAATTACTTCCATGCTATGCTCTTCATTGTAAAGAAACCTTTGACCACAAAGCATCAGGTCTAAATAAAGGAATAATGGCATAATAATCCTAATCCTTGCAATTAATACAGCCCCTTATTGCGCTTTCAAGATGTCTCAAACCACTTCACAGGATATGCTGTCAAGTGAATTGATTGTATTTTGTGGGTGAAACGCGGTAGCCAATTGTGCACAGCCTTGACCCTCCTTTTCAAAGAGCCAGCTCAGGCACAATGGACTGAATATGGTGGTTTATTTCCTGAGCCGGGCGGGGCCGCAATATATTAGGCCACTGATGACAACCGACCAGTCAACTTGTCTCAACAACAACAAATTACACTTGTACAGCGCCTTTCACATCAGGATGACATCCTAGAGCACTAGATGTCAAAGGGTAGACCAAATTCTGTACTGCGAGCAGGAATTCTTCCCACTTCGCTCCTGTTAAGTGAATTGACTGAATATGTTGCGGCAGAAACGCAGCAGCCAATTGCACAACGCTGTTCCACAAATGGTCATGGATTGAGTGACCAAATCCTTCAGATTTTTAAGGGGAGTATTCACCAATTGACTAACCAATGAGTTACTACTTATAAAACAGAGAAGAGTGGAGTAAAGAAACTTGCCTAAGATTTTGCTCTGCCCAGGAATCAAACACGGGTATAACCAATACACCATCTGCTTATTTTGGAGTGATTCCTGGGCAGGGATAAACACTGGGCAAGTTTCCTTACTCGTATTAACTAGAAAACCGGTTAAGTCGATTGGCGGATTGCTTTCCAGCAATTAATAATCCCTTGAAGACGTGATAAAGCACTATATTAAATGCAAGGATTATATATACAGGTAGACACCGCTTAACAAAGGGGTTAGGGATTTTAAAACCCTTCGTTAAGAGAAAAGTTCGATAAGCGAGAGTTTAACTGTATTACTGTATTTGGCCACAACCAAAAACGCTGCCCCAACCCTGCCTGCTAAAATCAGTTTAGTTTCTAGCAGTTCCTAGCGCTAACATTTTGAATGTACAGGTTGAGCAGCAAAAGTCCGGAGTTCTGGAATCCGGAACGTGACAAAAATTGCAAGAATCAAAACGCCAATCCTACCTGCTCCAGGCCAGGTCTGCACAGTCACCGCACTGAAATATTGCAACCTGGACCCAGGCACTTCCGGACACGTGACGCGCTTCTGGCATTCCGAAGTCCAGAAATACCCGAACCTGGGCTCGGCTACGGACCCGAATTCAGGACGCTCAACCTGTACTAGCGAAGGCCTAAGGTAGATATAACTGCTTTGAAGGCTTTACAACTTCACAACTAAATATAACAATAAAATATAAAAATGTTAGTAAACACTAGTGTCCGGTGATATATTGGTTATATCGGTATAATTTTTCATATTGATATAGCGATATTGGAAATTTGAATATCGAAAAATTTGGTATGAAAAAAAATCGGTATATCCACAAAATATTGGTATATCATCAACAAATGCCACGTTACAGCATACAGAAAATGTACAACCAAAGATTCAAATGTACTTGACGACCCAACGCACACAAGAGCTTAATTTTCTTAAAAGCGCCAAAGGGATCTATCAACAACAACAAACAACAAAAACAGTAGCAACAAAGTTCAACAGACTTTCAATAGATCTTGTCGCCTGCATTGCAAACCTTCTGGGTATAGAGCACGCATATCTGAATGCATGCGCATCCCCCTTTTTCCCTTCCCCCCACCACCAAACACAATCAGACTTGCACAAAACCCTCCCAAGCCATTCATACGTAAAGGTTTGGAATGTGAATAAACAAAATCCTAGTGATATCGATATATCGGTACATATCGATATGAGCCCACCGATATATCGGTATCGGAAAAATTCAATATCAACGGACACTAGTAAACACAACAATAAACAATAAAATACAGACAGTCCTTGAAGCCACAAAGCATCCTGCTACTTAAGCTCCTCCCATATGGGAGGGGCTAAACTGCACTGCTCAACTGAGGCACACTAAAGACTGAGCGTGTGTTGCGGGGGCAACCGGAGAGATGCTACCAATGAGAAGCTGCGCACAAGAAGCCCGCGAGATTTAAAGTGTGTGTAAACATTCGTTATAGCGAACACAGCCTTTGTTAAGCGGATAAGTAGTACAAATAGAAACCCTTGTTATAGTGAACTTTTGTTAACTGGGCGTTCGGTAAGCGGGATCTACCTGTATATTATTCTACTGTGCCTATGACAGCTTTCTTCTCCCCTGTCCTTTCAGATTTTTCTCTCTTAAAATTTGGCCCCGTTTCCTCACCGGCTATTCGATGGACATCTGCTTTCAATATGGCGGAAGGACATTTACAGGACAGCTTGTTAGATGCTAGCCACCGTCTGAGTTCAATGTCGTGTACCAGATTTCCTCAGCTCAACTTGCTTTTCTTGAGGGTCGTAATCACTGCCTTTGTATATCAGAGGCGTGTGAAGTAAGAAAACTTACAGATTCGCCCTGGTCCGGAATCGAATTTGGATCCTCTCGCTTGCGAGGCACTAACCATTAACCTGCAGGACTCAATATGGTTTTGTCAGTGATGGGGATATGACATGGAGAGTCTATGGATGGCAACCAGGTCAAGGGGTGGCAATGGGCAGTGAGCCATAAATCTGGATATTTTGTACCAAATCCCAAAAGCTAACGTATCAGGACAGAGTAAGTTCTTCTCCAGTGATAAGTGAAGGCCAGGTCAGTGGGGGGAGGGGAAGCTATATTTATAATGGTCTACGTGAAAAAACAAAAGTACTTATAGCACTTTCACATAGGATGGACAAAATGAAGCAATGCACTGAAATCATAGGGAGCAGAAAAGAGGAGAAATTTAAAGATGTTAATGACATGAATGGAGAATGTTTTTAAGAAGCTTTTGAGGGTATATGGTGAAGGGATTTGGAACAAGAGTACTAGAGAGTGGGGTATATAGGCTGAATACTAAGGTGGCAATGCAACAACAAATTGCCTTTATACAGTGCTTTTCATGTTGGCAGAACATCCCAAAGCACTGGAGAGTCAAGGATTTGAACCCGAGCTGCAGACTGGTGTCAAGAGGGGTGGATGGCAAGGGAGGTGGTAAGATGATCAAAGGCACAGTCGAAGAGGAAGATCTTATATAAAGGTATGGTGGTTGTTGGAGGCAGCGAGAAACAAGCTGACCTTTTTTTTCTGAGGGATTATTACTCCCAGAAAGCAATCTGCCAAACAACTAATTAAAACCAATTTTTCAACACCAAAGAATTCTGTTTCACCTTAATTGCATGCCTTCATTACATCCCGGCTCGACTATGCAAATACCCTGCTTGTCGGCTTTCCCAATACCTCCCTCCACAGGTTGCAGATGATCCAGAACTCTGCGGCTCGTGTCCTCTACCATTCCAAACTCCGTGACCCCATCTCCCCCATCCTTGCCTGACTCCATTGGCTCCCCATCATCCAGAGGATCCAATTCAAGATCCTGGTCCTCACATTTAAAGCCCATAGCAACCTTGCCCCAACTTACATCCGTGAACTTCTAACCCCTTACCAACCTGCCCACTCCTTGCACTCAGCAGGCTCTGGCCTGCTCCACGTCCCCGTTCCATCCACCCCACCATTGGCGCGTGAGCCTTTAGCCACTCTGCCACCAATCTTTGGAACAGTCTCTCCGCCTCGCCCCCTGCCTGGCCTCCTTCAGGTCCCGCCTCAAGACTCTCCTCTTTGATGGTGCCATCAGCAACTCCTAATAACACCACCTTCCCCAGCTTGGGTCTTACACAGTGACTGTCCAGTACCTTGGGACGTCCTTCTGACGTGAAAGGCGCTATACAAGTGTAATTTTGTTGTTGTTGTAAATACCCAGAATTGATTCAGCAATAACAGCTGAAGGCAAGCAGGAGACCTTGGCGTCAATGGCATAACCCTGGCTTGGGCTATGTGTAATGGTGCATGCTTCAAGAAAACCAGAGGAAGGGGAAGTCAAAGATGTTCATACCTAACCGAAATAAAACATTTTAAACTCCAAATTGGAATTAAAGGGTTTTAAAGAGTTGGGGAAATTTCTTATCACCACACGTCAGCAAGTATAGTACCGTATATCTCCGTGTATAAGGCGCACCCGAGTATAAGGCGCACCCGCCACTTTTGACCTTTTCTTGGTGAAAAAAAACGGAAGCATTTTCAATGATATTGCCGGCAGAAGGGAGGAGAGACAGGTAGGTAGGGAGAGAGAGAGGCAGGCAGCCAGGCAGCCAGGGAGGCAGAGAGGGAGGCAGGGAGAGAGAGAAGGAGAGAGAGAGGGAGAGAGGCAGGCCGGCAGCGTGGGAGAGAGAGAGAGGGAGGCCAGGAGCCTGGGAAAGAGAGAGGGAGAGAGGCAAGCCGGCAGCCTGGGAGAGAGAGGGGGAGAGAGGCAGGCCGGCAGCCTGGGAGAGAGAGGGGGAGAGAGGCAGGCCGGCAGCCTGGGAGAGAGAGGGGGAGAGAGGCAGGCCGGCAGCCTGGGAGAGAGAGAGGGAGAGAGGGAGGGAGAGAGGCAGGCCGGCAGCCCGGGAGAAGAGAGAGGGAGACAGGCAGGCAGGCAGGCCTGCAGCGTGGGAGAGAGAGAGGGAGAGAGGCAAGCCGGCAAGCAGGCAGGGAGGGAGGGAGGGAGAGAGGCAGGCAGGCAGGCAGGGAGAGAGAGTGGCAGGGAGGGAGGCAGGCAGACTGGGTTCGGCAGAAGGTAAGCATAGCACTGAGGTTCGCTGCTGCTGCTGCTGCCTGGGCGGCCGAGGCCGAAGCCCTGTCACCCACTCCCCCCAACCCCCGCCGGACACTGACCAAACCCCGGCTGACAGCGCGCCGGCCGCCCCCCCTGTTTACTGTATTTCCGAGGCTCAAAATTGCTTGTACCTGCGTATAGGGCGCACCCCCTACTTTCGAGATCTTCCGACCTGAAAAAAGGTGCGCCTTATACGCGGAGATATACGGTATGTAACAACTTTGTTCATGTTTGCCTTCGTTCACAAGTTCCTGCTCTACAATTCAGTCACACAGTGAATGTTAGTGTCTGTTTACAGTCATCATGCTCGGAATCCCGTCATAGTCAGTGGTTAGAGCATTCTAACCACCAGATTTGATTCCCGCAGAGCAAAATATTAGGCAAGTTTCCTTACTCCACACACCTAGCAGTAAGTAGCAACCCAGTTGTTAGTCGATTGGCGGATCGCTTCTAAAGGGGTAATGATCCTTTCAAATAAATAAATTAAAATAATAATTTTTTCACTCAATCCATGACTGTGCGCAGCTGGCTGTCCCGTTTCGCTCACAAAATATACAGTCAATTCACTTCGTAGTATATTCTGCTAAGTGCTTTGAGACATCTCGAAGATGTGATAGGGCGCTATATCAATTGCAAGCATTATTACTTGCTAGTGTCAAAACATGTCAGCAAGTACCGTATATCTCCGCGTATAAGGCGCACTTTTTTTCAGGTCGGAAGATCTCGAAAGTTGGGGGTGCGCCCTATACGCAGGTACAAGCAATTTTGAGCCTCGGAGATACAGTAAACAGGAGGGGCGGCCGGTGCGCTGTCAGCCGGGGTTTGGTCAGTGTCCGGCGGGGGTTGGGAGGAGTGGGTGACGAGGCTTCGGCCTCGGCCGCCCGGGCAGCGGCAGCAGCAGCGGACTTCAGTGCTGTGCTTACCTTCTGCCAAACCCAGTCTGCCTGCCTCCCTCCCTGCCGCTCTCTCTCCCTCCCTCCCTGCCTGCGTGCCGGCCTGCCTCTCTCCCTCTCTCTCTCCCGCGCTGCCGGCCTGCCGCTCTCCCTCTCTCTCTCTCCCAGGCTGCCGGCCTGCCTCTCTCCCTCTCTCTCTCTCCCGGGCTGCCGGCCTGCCTCTCTCCCTCCCAGGCTGCCGGCCTACCTCTCTCCCTCTCTCTCTCCCGGGCTGCCGCTCTCCCTCTCTCTCTCTCTCTCTCCCGGGCTGCCGACCTGCCTCCCTCTCTCTCTCTCTCCCGGGCTGCCGGCCTGCCTCTCTCCCTCTCTCTCCCCTGGGCTGCCGACCTGCCGCTCTCCCTCCCTCCCTCCCTCCCGGGCTGCCTGCCTGCCGCTCTCCCTACCTACCTGTCTCTCCTGTCTCTCCTCCCTTCTGCCGGCAATATCATTGAAAATACTTCCGGTTTTTTTCACCAAGAAAAGGTCAAAAGCGGGGGGTGCGCCTTATACGCGGGTGCGCCGTATACGCGGAGATATACGGTACTGTATATTGCAACTTTGTCCATGTTTGCTTTAAGCACATAAGAACATAAGAATTAGGAGCAGGAGTAGGCCATTCGGCCCCTGCAGCCTGCCCCGCCATTTGATAAGATCATGGCTGATCTTCTGACCTAACTCTAACTACCTGCCCTATCCCCATATCTCCTAATCCCTCTATTTTTAAAAAATCTATTAGTCTCAGCCTTGAAAATGTTCAAGGACTGAGCATCCACAACCTTCTAGGGTAGTGAATTCCATAAATTCACCAAGGCCCTATACAAGTTCTTCACAAGTTCCCTTCACAAGTTCCTTCTCTACAATTCAGTAGCGCAGTCTGTCTCCCTCTATGAGCGTCTATTTGTATTCCAACTAGCTCCAACAGCCCCCTTACACAGGCTCTGTCTTTTCATATCTCAACGCACATTTGACTCACAATTTCATTGCGGGGAAAAAATCAATGCCAAAATAAACCTTGCTTCACAAATAGTTCTAAACAAACACTTCCCCTTGCTAAAAAAAAACTTTCCTCTATCCAGCAACATATATTACCTCAACATTTGCCTCGTCATTTCTCTCAAACGACCACAATGACACTTTATTCACTGATGTAACCACAACAATTCTGATTGAAGTAAGCCACCAATCTTAGGGATGGTTATGGATCTTTAAAGTCATTTACGAACAAGGGTTGGCATTTAGGCATCCTTGATTAGTGTGCTCTCTTCGCAAGTGAGGGGACCTGGGTTTAATTTGCACATGGGGCAAAATCTTAGACAAGTTTCCTTACTCCACACGCCTCTGTTTACTAGCAGTAAGTAGGAACCCAGTTGTTAGATGATTTGTAGATCGCTCTCCGAGGGGGGTAATAATCACTCAAAATAAATAGATAATAACTTGGTTATGAAATTCACGCTGTGCGCAAATTGCCTGCCATGTTTCACTCACACAATACAGCCCATTCACTTTCCAGTATATCCTGTGAAATTTCAAATGTATTTACAGTCACACTCTCTCCATACCTCTCACTAATGTAGCACTTTCTCTGCTACATTGGAGAGTCCTATACAAATGTGCGTTGTTGTTGCACAATTCTCCTCGGTACTGCTGCACTGGAGTGTCAGCTTAGACCAGGATGGTCCAATTTTTTGGTTGCTGAGGGTGGGTACCTCTGTTTGAGAAACATCCACAGGTCGCATAAGCAATATTTTTGTATTTCCCATCCAGAAACATAACAGGACAACATTTACAGGTAATGGAGGGAGAGGGGAGGCAGATGAAATGGATGGTGGTGGGATGGGTGGTGGGCCATGTGGCCCAGGGGAAACCAGTTGGACCAAAATGGCCAAGACTGTGAGCTCAAGTCGCAACATAGGAGGGTAGTGGGTGGGGGGGTGGGGGGTTGAACTTACACCTAAACCAACTAACTGACTGACTGGCATGAACGTTTGCATGTTGAATCTTTGAGACATCTAGAAGACGTGATGAGGTACTATATCAAAGCATTATTATTATTCAATCTCGATCCTCTAAATTACAACCAATTTGCAAACACTTTGCTTCAGCAAGTAATGCAGTTAGTTCCACAAGTCGATGCTGAATTCCTGCCACGACAACGACAGGATGTTATGTTGGCGTGAACTTTTGCGAGGACCAACCAACACATTGCAGAAATGAGCAACACTGTACTTAGGAAACTACACCCCCTCAAAAACCAGGCTCATCTGCTCACAAGATAATGAAATAGTCATACATTAGGCACATAGCCTTATCAAAAACCATCATCAAAGTATCTTAAAGCTGTTACTGGGAAATATAATGTTGGTGCATCTTGTAGATGGTTCACAACTGAATCCTAGTATACAATGCGGCATCTTAAACATTGATAATAATAAAAATAATAACAATCCTTGCATTCAACAAAGTGTCTTATCATAACTTCTAGACATCACAGAATATTACTTTCATGTAAGTGGAAAATAATTGAACTTGCACAGGAACAAACTTGATGTTCCCACTATTGAATAGATAAATGCTGATAAGATGTGCCATTATGTGACTAACTGGGTCAGTGTCCAGATTGTTTAGAAGCAGCATAATGACACATAGTGGGAACTTCAAGTTTGTTCCTGTGCAAGTTCAATCATTTTCCACTTGCACTAGAGTAATTAAGAGTTCCCATTTTTAAAGTTTGGTCTATAAAACTCATCGTAGTCACAGGACAACAATTTGCATTTATATAGCGACCTTCACATAAGGTAATTCCTGTTAGCCACTCTGCCCCCAACCTATGGAACTCCATCCCACAGTCCCTCCGCCTCACCCCCTCCCTGGCCTCCTTCAAGTCCCGCCTCAAAACTCTCCTCTTCGATGGTCCCATCGGCAACTCCTAATCCCCGCTTCCCTACCCACCCTGTCCCCAGCTCGGGTCTGACACAGTGACTGTCCAGCGCCTTGGGACATCCTCCTGACGTGAAAGACACTACACAAGTGTAATTTTGTTGTTGTTATATGAATGATCTTAATACTATAGTAACTCCAATGAAGGAATAAAAATGTAGGAGACACACTACTAGGATTCATAACACAGTGGGAATAATAAAACAATAAGATCAATAAAGAGAGGTTACGTGTGAAGTGGGAGGGAATTTATAATGCAATTCTTCCAGTGATCCATATAGAAATTAAGTTTAAAAAGCTCCTATATACAGTAATAATAATAAGCTATTAGATTCACAGTGTGGAAACTATACCAATAATAATATTTCAAACATTTGCTCTCTCTTTGAGAGATAAGACAAGTTGACATGCAATTCATGAACAGAATGTTTTTTCGGGGAGTTTCTAACATATGACACATTACCATGCTTAAGAGTATTCAAACCAAACCCAGATTTCTTTGCATCCGATTTATGCATGGAAATCCCAGCGATAGATGGTTGGAATGGAAAGCACATTCTCTCTTTCTCTCTCTCTCTCTGGAGGGACGCATCCTGCTTACCTAATTCTGGAGAGTATTAGGCGCAGGTTGGCAAGAGCCAAGGCTTGGGGAGAGCCCAGAGTGTGTGTTGGGGTGCTGAAGTCTGCTGGAATCTAACCAGCTAACCCCACAGAGCTTGGCCATTGGTAGCATTGTCTGGCCAAGCTTTCCTGCTGCTTGACTATCACCCCTTCTCCAACCTTCAATTCCTCTCCAAGGCCCTGGAAAGAGTGGTTGCTTCTCAGCTTCACTCCTTCATCTCTCGCCACTCCCTCCTCGAACCCCTTCAATCTGGCTTCCGTGCTGCCCACAGCACCGAGACAGCCCTGGTCAAAGTCTCTAACGACATTCTCAACATCTGTATTCAGGGCTCTCTCTGCCCCTTAACCTTCTCAACCTCTATGCCGCCTTCGACACTGTCGACCATTCCATCCTCCTAACACCGCCTCTCCTCCTTCCTCAATCTCCGCGGAGCTGCCCTTGCCTGGTTCGACTCCTACCTCTCTCATCGCCTACACTTTATCGCCACCAACACTTTCTCTTCCAGCACCCGCACTGTCAACCTTGGCATCCCCCAGGGCTCTGTCCTTGGCCCCCTACCTTTCAACATTTACATGCTCCCACTTGGTACATCATCTGCAGACATGGGATTAACTTTCACATGTATGCAGATGACACCCAACTCTAGCGCTGGCTGCATCAACCTCCATGGTTGCATACTCAACTCACCAAGCCAGTCAGAAACCTAGGTGTCTTGTTTGACCCTCAACTGTCTTTCCTCCCTCACATCCAAGCAATGACTCGCTCTGCCGTACCCCAGCTCCGCAACATTTCCTGACACCGCCATTACCTCACCCCTAAAGCTGCTGAAACCCTCATCTACACCTTCATTACATCCTGGCTTGATTATGCAAATGCCTTGCTGGTCAGCCTTCCCAATCCCTCCCTCCACAGGCTGCAGATAATCCAGAACTCTGCAGCCTGTGTCCTCTACCATTCCAAACTCTGTGATTCCATCTCCCCCATCCTTGCCCGACTCCATTGGCTCCCCATCATCCAGAGGATCCAATTCAAGATCCTGGTCCTCACATTTAAAGCCCTCCATAACCTCATCCCACCCTACAGCCGTGACTTCCTATCCCCTTACCAACCTGCCCACCCCCTCCGTTCAGCAGGCTGTGGCCTGCTTCACGTCCCCCGACCCATCCGCTCAACCATTGGTGGGTGAGCCTTCAGCCAGTCTGCCCCCAACCTCTGGAATTCCATCCCTAAGTTCCTCCGCCTCATCCCTCCCTAGCCTCCTTCAAGTCTCGCCTCAAGACTCTCCTCTTCAATGGACCCATCAGCAACTCCACCCCACCCCTTCCCCCACCAACCTTTCCTCAGCTCGGGTCTGAATCAGTGACTGTCCAGCTCCCTGGGATGTCCTCCTGGCATGAAAGGCGCTATACAAGTGTAATTTTGTTGTTGTTGTTGTTGTCCAGCTAGGACCACCCTACCCGTTAGAGCTTCGGCTGCAGGAGCTATGGGGAAGGATTCTCTGCCCCCAGTGACTAGTCTCCCTTCCATGTCCTGCCAATGAGCTGTGAGCTGTCATCAGTTGTGCCCTGGTATCCTGCAGACCTGTCTGGCTCAGAGATCACTCAGTGGGTTGGCTCAATTCTGACATTCCAGTGCCAGGCATGTCACCTTGGAGCCAGTTCAGATCCAAGGAAACCTTCTTTACCATTACGGCATCCCCCCCACTACCCCCCGAAAAGGTTATCTCCTTTTCACCATATACATGCTCCCTCTGGGCAATGTCATCCGCAAACATGGGGTAAACTTCCACATATATGCGGATGACACTCAGCTGTACATCTCCGCCTCATCCCTCAACCCCCAGACCATCGATGTTCTGACAGCATGTTTGTCCGACATCGAGTCCTGGACGAAGGACAATTTCCTCCAATTGAACATGAGCAAGACCGAGGCCCTCCTGATTGGCTCAAGCCAGCGCTTCTGGACATCGGGCGCTGCCAGCCTCAACATCCAAGGCTGTACTCTCCACCTCACAAAGCCAGTCAGGAACCTCGGCATCACGTTCGACCCCAAACTCTCCTTCCTCCCCCACATCCGCGCCTTGACTGGCACCGCTTATTTCCACCTGCGCAACATTGCCAGGCTCCGCAACTATCTCACCCCCCACGCTGCCGAAACACTCGTGCACGTGTACATCACCTCACGGCTGGACTATGGGAACTCTCTCCTTGTCGGCCTCCCCAGCTCCTCCATTCACAGGCTGCAGGTCAAAACTCTGCAGCCCGCATACTATCCCGCACCCGCCTCCACGACCACATAACCCCCACCCTCGCCCGTCTCCACTGGCTCCCCATCCTCCAGAGGATCGAGTTCAAGATCCTCGTCCTCAAGGCCTTACACGGCCTTGCCCAGCCCTATCTTTCCGACCTACTCTCCCCCTACAAACCCACCCGGACCCTCAGTTCAGCAGGATTTGGCCTGCTCCAAGCCCCCCGCCCGAACCACCTCACCATCAGAGGCCGGGCCTTCAGTTTTTCCACTCCCATCCTTTGGAACTCCATCCCCCAACCCTCCACCTTGTTTCCTCCCTTTCCTCTTTCAAGGCCGGTTTGAAGACTTTCCTTTTCGACCGTGCCTTCTGTTCCCCCCCTAATTCTTCCACCTCCCCTACGTTTCTTACCCCCTCCTGAACACTCCCCTCCCAGCTCAGGTCACACGCCTCCTGTGCAGCGCCTTGGGACGTCCTCCCGACGTGAAAGGCACTCTATAAGTGCAATTTGTTGTTGTTGTTGTTGCTGTTATCTGAGCAGAAACAGAATTTGCAATTTGCAACGCTTATACAAATGTAAAAGAAAACAATTAAGAGTGAGTTTGATCCAAAAGACACCAGATTATGAGATTCTTAGAAAGAGAACACAATTCACAAACATTTACTATAATATAATCTAATAGGGAATAAAAACTGGGTAGGGAGAGGAATGAGTTTACCCAAAAATAATAAGAGGGGAGCTTGTGTGCACTTCTTAAAGTGGGTCAGAGCAGGGATTAAGGCAAATTAAATCTTATTAATATATGCCTATGAGTAGATACATACATACGTGCATATACATATATATCCACATATATGAAGATATATATCTATATATGTGAGGATACATATTTGTGTATGACTATATATATATATACGCCAGAGGGATGTTATATATGTGTTTATACAATATGAGCACAAGTGTATATCTGCATACAAGTGTGCACATGTGCATATATGAATACTGTGCATGTGTATATGTATGTGTATATATGTGTGTGTGTGTATACATCTATTGTATATGAAAAGCAATAATATATTGGTCACTTCAATCCACTACTGTTTGTGGGACACTGCTGAGCGTAATTGGCTACAAGAGTATATTGAGTACGTGTGTGTCTGTGTGTGTGTGTGTGAGTACGTGTGTGTGCGCGTGAGTACGTGTGTGAGTATAATATATTAGCATGGATCGAAGAATGGCTAATGGGTAGAAAACATGAGAGTAGGGATAAACAGGCCCTTCTCGAGTTGGCAGGATGTATCTATTGGAGAGCCACAAGGATCAGGGCTTGGGACTCAACTATCTTACAATCTATCTCAATGATCTAGACGAGGTCATAGAACTTGAAATATCTAAATTTGTGGATGACACAAAGCTAAGTAGGAGAGTAAGCTTTGAGGATGACACAAAAAGATGACAACAACAACAACAAAATTGCACTTCTATAGCGCCTTTCACGTCGGGAGAACGTCCCAAAGCGCTGAACAGTCAGGTCGGGACCTAAGTGGGGGTGGGGGTGGGGGGGGGGAGGGTGGGGGGAGGGGGAAGGAGATGGGAAGGAGTTAGTGGGAGAGCTGAAGGCGCGGTCAAAGAGGACAGAATACAGTAGGATATATGCATACAAGTAGGGTAGATGAATGGGCAAGAACGTGACAGATGGAATATAATAATAATGCTTGCATTTTGATATAGCGCTTTTCACATCTTCTAGACGTCTCAAAGCGAGTGAATTGACTGTATATTTGTGGGCGAAATGCAGCAGCCGATTGCACACAGCAGTGTCCCACAAACAGTCGTGGATTGAAATGACCAATTTATTATAGTTTTTTTTAGACGGATTATTAATAGGCATGTGGAGTAAGAAAATTTGCCCAAGGTTTCGCCCTGACCTGCCTGGATTCGAAACACAGGTCTCACGCTTCTAAGGCAAGTACTTTAACCACTGAGCTACAGGACTTAAGAGAAATCTATGAGATTCTTAAGAGGCATGACAGAACAGACAGAGGGAGACGGTTTCTGCTGGTTGGAAAATAACTGGGGGGGTGGGAGGGGTCACAGTCAACGTCAGCAACAACAAAATTACATTTATATGGCGCCTTTCACGTCGGGAGGACGTCCCAAAGTGCTGAACAGTCAGGTAGGGACCCAAGCAGGGGGGGGAAGGTTCGGGGTAGGGGAAGGGGAAGGAGAGTAGGAGAGGGGGAAGAGTTAGGGGGAAGAGTTAGGACGGGAGCAGAAGGTACGGTCGAAGAGGAAGGTCTTGAGACCAGCCTTGAAGGAGGAAAGAGAGGAAGTGAGGCGAAGGGATTGTGGGATGGATTTCCAGTGTTAAGATGAAGCGTTCTGAGACAGCGTGGAGGGCGCTATATAAATCAAAGTTGTTGTTGTAAGGGACAGCGTTTTCGAACAGAGTTGAAACACTTCACTCAGAGGCTAGTGAATTTATGGAATTCTCTACCCCAGAATGCTGGGGTATTCAAGACTGAGATTGACATATTCAAGACTGAGATTGATTTCTAAAAGGTAGAGGGATATGGGAATAAGGCGGACAGGTGGAGTTAGGTTAGATGAGCCGTGATCTTATTGAATGGTGGGGCAGGCTGGAGGGGCCGAACGGCCTACTCCCGTTCCTAATTCCTATGTGCGAGTACTGTACAACAAAAACAAAGACACTTTTATAAATGCCTTTCACATTGGGAGTACACGTGTGTGAGTGCATGTGTGAGCGAGTGCATGTGTGAATGAGTACTTGTGTGAGTACAGGTGTGTGAGTACAGGTGTGTGCACACGTGTGTGAGTACGTGTGAGTGCATGTCTGTGAGTACACCCGTGAGTAAAACAACAACAAAATTACATTTATAGAGTGCCTTTCATGTAGGGGGGAGTACACGTGTGTGGGGGAAGTACACGTGTGTGTGTGTGTGAGTATGTGTGCGAGTGACTACATGTATGAGTGTACAAATATAATTGTACTGTTGTTGTTCAGTACATATGTGAGTATACGTGTGTGAGTATGTGTGTAAGTACATGTGTGTAAGCATATACATGCGAGTATACAAATGTAATTGTGCTGTTGTTGTTCAGCACATATGTGACTGAGTACACATGTATGTGTGAATAAGTACGTGTGTGAGTGCATGTGTGTATGTGTGTATACAAATGTAATCGTGCTGTTGTTCCAGCACATATGAGTAAGTACATGTGTGAGTACGTGTGTGTGAGTGTGTGTGTGAGTGAGAGGGATGTGAGAGGAGGAGCCAGACACCGGGATGTTGCTGTTGGCAGCGTGTCCTCAGGTCCTCAGGCTCTAGGCCCAGGCCCCAGGCTCACAGACTGACAAGCCCGCTCGGGGGAGCCGAGCGTAGGAGCCAGGCTGAGAGTTCGCTGTCATTACCTGAGCGAAGCGGTCGCTTTCTCTCCTCTCTCTCCCTCCCTCCAATGTCCTCTCCCCTCCCCCCCGCGGGGCCCGCAAACTCACGACCTCCGTCTCCAGGCAACCGGCTGCTCCGCGCGCCCAACCGCCCGACTGTTGCCCGCCCCGTCTACGTCATCACGCACGGTCAGTCGCCGACACCCCTCACGCACACACACACACAGACCCACGTACGTCATTACGCCCGACCAGGCACGGCAGGTCGCCGATATCCTCCACACACACACACACACACACACTAGTCCTTGTACGTCATTACGCACTGTGCGCGCAGCAAGTCACCGACGCCTTTCACGCACACACGTACACACAGTCATTCCGCACGGCCAGTCGCTGATACCCACCTCCACTCCCCCCAAACCATGTGGTCTTCGCCAATCGCTGACGTAGACCACACCCCTTCAACGCCACCCCCACCCTCCCCCGCGCTGACGTCAATAGAACTTACTACAACAACTTTCCCCTTGTCACTTGCAGCAGCAACAACAACAACACAGTGCCCCTCACTCAGGGGGTTGTGTCCCCTGGACAGTCTGACCCTGAGCCGGGGGGGGGGGGGGGGGGGGGGGACGGACCGTGAAGACCAGCAAAAAGGAAGGTGTTTGGGTGGGATGTGAAGGTGAGTTGGGAGGGAGAGGGCAAAACGGGGGGAGATTGAGGCGGGGAGGGAGGAGGGGGGGATTGAGGGAGAGATGTCCAGAGTTTCAGGGGGTAGTGACTGAAGGCTCGGCTGACGATGGTGGAACGGAGGGGACGAGCGACATCAGGAGGCCGGAGCCAGCAAGTGAAGACAGGGGGTGGGGGAGTGAGGAGGGTAAGCAGGGAGGTGCCAGGGAGTGCAGGGGTTTGTCATCGAGTGAGAGGATCTATCTTCAGAGTCATCAGGAGCTGGATGTAAGTTTCCCCTCCTTGCGTCTCCAGCTGCGGAGGCAATGGCGAGTTCTGCAGCTTTAGTTGGTTCAAACTCCAGCAGTTGCCTCAAAGCACTTGGCCAACCAGCCCCTAATACTCTCTGGAGTTAGATAAGCAGGGTATGTTCCTCTAGCGAGAGAGGGCGTATTCCAACAACAACTTGGATTTATATAGCGCCCTCCAGGCCAGACGGTGTCTCAGAGCGATTCCCTTCTAGACTTGCTTGTAGGTGCAGACATACGTGGATATCTCACAGTAGCACATCTCACCATGAAGGGTTTTCTTCCAAATTTGTACGGGTGGGTAAATTTTCCAAATTTGTACAGGGTGTTTAACAGTAACAGAGACATCACGTTGATCAAAAAAATTGACATTTATTTTCAGATAGCACATACTGTGAAATCTGGTAACAACAAAATTACATTTCTAGAGCGCCTTTCACATCGGGAGGATATCCCAAGGCGCTGTAACAAAGTGGAGTCTTCGCTGGTGGTCTGGTTTGGTGAGCAACTCATCCAATTGACTGTCACATTTCGCCCAAAAAACACACAGTCAATTCATTTTACAGTATATTCTCCTAAGCCCTTTGAGACATCTGGAAGACATGGAAAGGGGCTATATTAAATGCAAGGATTACGTTATTATTTTACCCATTCATAAAAAAGCACAATACAGTTGCAAATTATTGGCTTCCAATTCACACATCACAGCTGTGAACCAACAATTTATATTTATAAAGCATTCTTCACGCCGGACAGTGTCTCGAAGTGCTTAAACCAAAGACTGATGGGTACAGAGAGACCTAAAAGAGATCTCTCACATTGCCAGTGAAATCTAGATTCCATTTATAAGCTTTACTTTGGTTTTTGTGGGGCCGTGGTTTTTAGAGGTTTATGCACTCACCTCACAAACGGAGGAACTGGATTTGAATCCTTAAGGCAAAACCTTAGGCCAGTTTCCTTAATACCACACATCTATTTACCTAGCAGAAACTAGGAATCCAGAGGATTAGCAGATTGCTTTCTGGGGTTAATAATCCCTTCAAAAAGACAATTGGCCTCACAATCCACGACCGGTGGTGGGACATTGTTGGGCGCAATAGGCTGCCACATTTGGCCTACAAAATCCACAGTATATTCTGTAAAGCGATTTAAGGCATCTCAGTGCACTAAAAGGCGCTGTATCAAATGCGAACATTATGATTGTTGAAGAGCTTTGTGTCAAATATACCCTGGGATAACGGTCTCCACACTGAATTCGATGGAACAGATTTGCAGAAAAAAATCCCCTTGGCAGTAGGGTCCGGCGATATATCGCTAAAACCCGATATAATTTTCATATCGATACGTCGATATAAGCATTTCAAAAATATCGATATATCGAAAGGTCGATATATCGAGGTAAACAATCGGAATGCGCGCACACTGAACTACAAGACCCAGAATGCTCATCTCTATAAACAATGCACAGACCGAGGTGCAAAGCCGCCATATTGTATTCATAGTCCTAGAATACAATATACAGGTATGCAAGGGGTGGGGGGGGGTGGGGGGGGAGAGACGGCTGGGGGGGGGGGAGGGGGAGAGAGACGGCTGGGAGGAGGGGAAGAGAGACGGCTGGGGGGAGGGGGAGAGAGACAGCTGGGGGGGGGGGGGGGGGGGAGAGAGAGACTGCTGGGGGGGGAGGGAGAGAGAGACGGCAGGGGGGAGGGGGAAAGAGACGGCTGGAGGGGGTGGGGGGGGGGGGGGAGAGAGACGACGGGGGTGTGGGGTGTGAGAGAGGGACGGCGGCAGGGGTGGGGGGGGAGAGAGACGGGGTGGATGTGATAATATATAGATAGATAGAGATGGGGGGGATGTGAAAGAGGAGAGGCACAGACAGAAAAACACAAAGATGGAGAGAGTGAGAGACACAGAGAAAGATATTTACCTCCTGAGGAGATAGGCCCCGAATGCGCGCGCACCCCGAATGCGCGCGCCGCACGCGCATACGCAGTACGAAAACCCCGAAAATATCGATATTTCGGTATATCTCGATATGAGCCCATCGATATATCTAAATTGGAAAATTTCCATATCGACGGACCCTACTTGGCGGTAAAGAGGCTACAGTATGGATGAGCTCGCACTAGTATAGGGAGACAGGAAGATTACTTAGAGGCAAGAACTCTAACCACTGCACTGTGGTGGTCATCTCAGGCTCTGTGTGAAGCTGGTGCCAATGGTTCAGATCTAATCCTCTACAGCACAGCGGGCGAAGTTCCTCTGGCAAAGAAGGACACATTTTTGTCTTGTATCTTGTACTGGAAGACTTTGGTTGTATTCCGTCCGGGTAAAGGAGATCGCTGCGTGATCTTCAGCTGAAAGGAAGCGGAGACAATAATAAGTGGAGACTCAAAGTGCTGTTGTCAGCTCGCCAGCCTCACAAGTGAGAGGACCTGTGTTCAATTCCCTTTAGGCAAGTTTCCTGTTTACCTAGCAGTAAGTAGAAAAGTTGTCAGTCGATTGGTGGATCCCTTTCTGGGGGTAATAATCCTTAAAAACAAAATGGGGTCACTCAGTGGTGCATCTGTGTGTGTTGCATGGATGAACGTGACAACCAATTTGTACACTGCAGTGTCCCACAAACAGCCATGAAACGATTTTATCTGGTGGATTATCGGCCATGACATCAAGTGAGAGAGAGAGAGAAACTCCCTTCTCTTTTCTGATAGTGTCACCCTGAACAGGTGCAGAGGAGACCTCAGTTTCTGACAGCCTGAAAGGAGCTTGAGCTGCAGGCAGTGGAAATACCGACCGTTAGTGCAGTCTGTCAGGAAGCCCCTCTGGAGCTGAGGGACAGCAAGCAAGCCTCCCAACCTCCAGCTCCGTGAGAGGATTGTTCACCGGGAGGGGTGGAGGGGGTGGGACCGAATGAAATCATCCTCCGGGCCAGAGGGCCACCAGTTGGATCTAACGTAAGTGATAGCAACAAGTAAAGTCTGGTTGAATTATACTGAGTTTTTTGATATTTCGTCTCATAATTTCATCAAAATGAGTAAACAGCGCACTGGGGGATTTTACCATAGAATGTAGTTAGTGTCTATGTGTCTGCAAAGAAATTGAAGAAAATGTTTCTGGGACACTGCTGTGCGCAATTGGATGCTGTGTTTCTCCCACCAAATAAAGTCCAATAACAACTTTGATTTATATAGCGCCCTCCACGCTGGACTGCGTCTCAGAGCGCTTCACGATAACAGATCCCGGGCCTGAACCAGGGGGAAGGTGACCAAAGGTGACCAAAGGCGCGGTCAAAAAGAAAGGTCTTCAGCCGAGTCCTGAAACTAGGAAGAGAGGGGATGAGGCGAAGAGAATTCCAGAGTTTCGGGGCATAGCGGCTGAAGGCACGGCCGCCAATAGTTGAGTGGAGGATTCGGGGGACAAGGAGGAGACCAGAACCGGAGAAGCGAAGGCAATAGTTGCTGTGTTGGGGAGAGAGGTCAGAGAGGTAGTGGGGTGGAGGAGTGGAGAGACTTGAAAACAAGAGTGAAGATCTTGAAATCTATCCTCTCTGGGACAGGGAACCAGTGAAGTCTGGTAAGGACTGGGGTAATCGGGGAGCGAATCACTTTACAGTGTATTCTGTGAGGTGCTTTAAGACGTCTCCGCGGCATAATAAGGCGCTATAAGGCTGTGCCTGTTACCTGCCCGTGGATGTCCTTGCAGTAGCCAGTGACCAGTCCCTCCACCCGCAACGTCAGGTGGCTCTGGTGTTGCAGCGACTTCACCAGCAGCTCATTATCCTCATCCTCAGAGTCAGTGTCATCGTGTGTGAGCACCACCAAATTGCCCTGACACCAGACAAACACATGTACAGCCCCTTTCATACGATCATAGTATCTTACAGCACAGAAGGAGGCCATTCGGCCCATCATCCCTGTGCCCGCTCTTTGGATGAGCCCTGATGTGGGGCTTGAACCCACAACATTCTGACCTGGAGGTGAGAGTGCTACCACTGAGCCAGGCTGACACACAGCCTGACGGAGTCTCTTGGTAAGCTTTTAACATTAAAACAGACCTTGGGATGTCCTCACGACGTGAAAGGCTCTATACAAATGTAATTTTATTGCTATTGTGTTGTTTTATTAAACTCAGCTTTTCCAGCAGAGTGGAGACAATAATCCTTCGCGTTTGATATAGCTCCTTATCAGGTCGTCTCAACGTCTCAACAACAACTTGTGCTTATGTAGGGCCTCCACACCGGGTAGCGTCTCAAGAGCACTTAACAGTGGCAGGGCCTGAATAAAGCGCTTCCCAGCATATAGTGTAAAGTGAATTGACTCTTATGTTTTGTGGGCGAAACTCGGCAGCCAGCTACGCACAGCAGTGTACCACAAAAGCGATCTGCACTGACAACCGGTTCCTACTTGACCACAGGACTCCACCAAGGGCAGAGCAGATCCTTACCTGGAGCTGGGAGCAGACGGTGGCTCTGCAGTAATGGATGAAGCTTAGGATGTTGGTGGTGCCGACGCCCAGACTGAGCAGGACACTGAGATCGTCCACGATCAGCACCGGGAACTTCCAGCTGTCTCCAGGGCTCGGCGAGAGCGACCTGACCACAAACCAGTAAAGGCTCCGCAAGTCAGCACCAGGGACGCTGCACAGCAAAGATATATAATAAATATAATAATGATAATAATAATATCCGTGCACTTGATACAGCGCCTTATCACGTCGCCGAGATGCCTCAGAGCACTTCACAGAATACAACAGCAACAACAAAATTACACTTGTATTGCGCCTTCACGTCACGAGGACACCCCAAGGCGCTGCTTCAGATCCGAGCTGAGGACGTAGGGGGTGGGGGGGAGGGAGGTGAGATGTAATATTCTTGCTAGTTATTTGTGTTTTGCCCTCAAAATAGACAGTCACTACACTTTGCAGTCTATCCTGCGAAGGTTTTGAGACTGCTTGATGACATGATTAGGCACTTTATTAAATGCAAGGAGTATTATTGTATGATTATTATAATAGAGGGAATTCTTCACTAAGAGGGTCATTGGGTTTTGGAGTTCATTATCACAATATTGAGGACGGATTAATACAACAGCAACTTGCATTTACATCCTGGGTAGCATCTCGGAGCGGTTAACACTGACACCAAGCCAGCTGAGGGAGGGAGGAAGACAGTCAAAGAGGAAGTTCTTCAAAAGATGGGGAATGAGCATTACACTAAAATTGCCTAGTCACCTCCCCTGTCTCTCTCAGAATCAAACTACACAATTTTGTTCAGCTCTCTTTGAGGCACTACCTTGTGTGAAGGTCGCTATATATATGAGCACAAGTTATTACTGCTGTTGCATCTCATTCCTTCTAGCGACATTATATGGATTCAGCCTCGACTACCTAATCAGGGAAGACTTTCACATCTAACAATTTTCTGTGTTAAAAAAAATCTTTCTAATCTCCTGCCTTCACTTCTTTGCTAACTATCTGAAATCGATGTCCTCGAAGTGACTGACTTATCGACCATTGGAAATAAAGTCTCCCTATCTACTGTGAAAACCACTCACTATAACCCCTCAACCTTCTCTATTCCAGTTAAAATAGCCCGTTTCTCAAATCCTTACTCATAGGTCAAACCACTCATCCCCGATATCATCCTAGTAAATCTCCCCTCAATCTCCCTCTGGTTTTGACTTCCTTCCTAAAGTGTAGTCACCAAAACCAGATACAATACGCGATAACTAGGGCCTAACTAATTGTAATAATCATCCTTGCATTTGATATTCCGCCTTATTACATCATTGAGACATTTCAAAGAGTTTTGTAGGATGTACTGTAAAGTATTTTGTGGGCAAAATGTGGCAGCCAATTGTGTCCAGCAGTGTCCCAGTGAGTGATTAGTTTATTAAATCAGGGACTGGCTCTGTATACATACTATACCTTAGGAACTGGAGAGGAGACTCGCTATGTGTAGCCGTCACTTCCAGTTCAGGAGTGAGTAAGAGGTCTAGAGATGATCGGAGTCCTTCCAGAAAGACCAGCTGTCCCTGCTGCCTGGCTGCGGGCAGGTTCACTCCCTGGCAGGAGATAACCAGAGATGGACAGTGACAGGAGAGAGAGTTAGAGCAAGGTGCTAAATGGGATTAGCTGAATAAAGCATGCAGGTTATCAGGGTGCCAAGGGCAATGTTAGGACCACTGATCTCCACCCTACCCACCCCACCATCGCCGGTCAGCCTTTCAGTCAATCTGTCCCTGCTCTCTGGAACTCAATCACATCTCACGCAAACCCTTCCAGAGTCCCTCCAACTTCTTTCAAAGTCCATCTCTTTGACTGCACCTTTGGTCATCTTTCCCTCTTCCCACCAACCTCCCCCCACCCACCCCTGCCCCATCTCTCCCCTCCATCAAGGCTCAGATGGTATACCAGGGTATCTCGGGACTCTGTCCTGATATGAAAGGCACTGTGAAAATGTAAATTTGTATTGAAAAACCTGCCAGAAAACACCAGAGGTGGGAGAGATTGCAGAGCCGGAAAGAGACAAGATCTCAATTTAACATCTCATCTGATGGTTCTCTAAAGTTTCTCCCTCTCCCACCTTTAGATCCCACCCCACCCGTCCCTACACTCCACTCCCTTTCTAGTATATTTTATTGGAAGCTACCTCTGAAATTAATGTAAGACTAACCAAATCAACTACATTAACTAATCGACACTAAGTCAGTCTACTGCGCCATCCACTGACCCTCCTGTCTCCCCAAAACTCACCAGTTTCTGAGCTACGAGACTGTAATGGCTGAAGGATTGGATTAGACCAATGAAACACACCTTGCAGCCTCCTGAAACATAATTAAATACATTAAATTTGTGTTCACCACCTTCCATGCGATCACCTCCACCCTCGCCCAGCTCCACTGGCTCCCCACCCCCCCAGAGGATAATAATAATAATCCCTGAATTTGATATAGCTCTTTTTCACATCTTCTAAACATGGCAGCCAATTGCAGTGTCCCACAAACAGTCGTGGATTGAAATGACCAATGTTATTATTGTGTTTTTTTTTTGAAGGGATTATTATTAGGCGTGTGGAGTAAGGAAACTTGCCTAAGGTTTCGCCCTGGATAGTGTTCAAAACTCCCATCCTCGCCTTCAAAGCCCTCCATGGTCTTCACTACTTCTGTGACCTGCTAACCCCATATCAACCTGTCCATTCCCTCCGTGCAGAGGGCTGCACATGCACCTTGTCCTGCCCTCTCTGCCCCCACCCTTTGGAACTCCATCATAGGGTCTCGTCACCCAACCCCCTCTCTTGCCTCCTTCATAGCCTGTCTGAAGACCTACCTTTTTAATCATGATTTCAGCCACCCTCCCTGGCCCCCAACCCCCAGCTCTGCTCCAAATCCTTGACTGTTCAGCATCATGGTACATCTTCCCAATGTGAAAGATGCTGTGTAAATGTCAATGTGATTAGATGGGAAGCGTGGGTTTAGGACAGACACGGTTCCCCTTTAAGAATAAGCAAAGCTATTTCACGCCAGGATCTCTCACTCTCCGATGAAGGGTTGTGAACCAGAATTGTTGACTCAACTTTTCTTTCTCCATAGATGCTGCCTAACCTGTTCCCGGTGACTTCTGTTTTTGTTTCAGATTTCCAGCATCTGCGGTATTTCACGTTTTGTTTTTTTCTCTTGCTCTCACTCTCTGTTTATCGGAGGACCTTGTGTTGCCTGGCTATCAATGCAATATTCCATTATCTCCATTCATAACATCACAGCCAGAGTTAGTGTCCTTGAGCTGTCCAAGGTAACAGTTGGACTGAGCCCAGTGTAAACCCAGTGAGATACAGGCACTGTGTTCTCAGCACAATGGCACGGCCCTCCTTTGTCACTCAGCCTTGACAGTGAAGCTCGGCAGGCTATTTGAACCTAACATCCGCGCGCACACACACATATTTTCCATCAAGGATTGTGAGAAGGGAAAGCCTTGACTGATTCTCCCCCTCCCTAACATGGGGGAGCTGAGATTAATAACTTCATTGATTGAGATCAGCTAACAGCCAGCCAATATAATAATTTTGATATAGCACTTTTCACTTCTTCTAGACGTCTCAAAGAGGTTCTCAGGGGAAGGCTGCTCTGCTATAAGCTACTGTATTTAGGAAGGTCCTTAAAGAAAACAAAATAATAATAAATATAATTTGGTCACTCAATCCACGACTGTTTGTGGATTGCTGCTGTGCTCAATTGGCTGCAGCATTTCACCCACAAATTATACAGCCAATTCACTTTATAGTATATTCCGTGGAGTGCTTTGATTATTACTTTATTATAATTCTGGGACCTTGCCCATCACACATATACACACACACCAACCTTTAGTTTCCCACACCCGATGTCACTCCTTACAGTAAGAACTCAGCCCTTTACACTCACCTTTCAAATAGAAAGAAAGGAAATGGTGGACGAGAAAGCTGCCATCGGTTTGACTGTCACATAGGAGCACGCACTCCCCCTGTAGAAGATCACATACACACCAGGCGTTTTAGTTATTAATAAGGTGGGTTGATGCTCCAGCAGATGCTGCCCCACCCCTGCCCAACGCTCTGGGCAACTCCATCCACCTCGCTCCCTTACTCTCCACCTTTAAACCCTGCCTTAAAGGGGTCCTGCAGCTCAATGGTTACAATGCTCGCCTTACAAGCGAGAGACCTGGGTTTGATTCCCAACAGGGCAAAACTCTTGGGCAAGTTTCCTTACTCCACACTCCATGATAATAATCCCTTAAGAAAAACAAAACAACATATAATTTGTTCAGTCAATCAATGACTGTTTGTGGGACACTGCTGTGCGTAATTGGCTGTCGCGTTTCGCCCAAAAATATACAGTCAATCCACTTTACAGTATATTCTGTGAAGCGCTTTGACACGCCTAGAAGACGTGAAAAGCGCAATTATCAAATGCAATACCTCGATATCAAATGCAACGCCTTTCAGTACCTTGGGACGTCCTCCCAACGTGAAAGGTGCTCCAGAAATGCAGTTTTGCTGTTTTTGTTGTTGTTACAACAACAACAAATTAAACTTGTAAAGCGCCTTTCACGTCGGGAGGACGTCCCAAGGCGCTGCACAGGAGGCGTGTGACCCGAGCTGGGAGGGGAGTGTTTGGGAAGGGGTGAAATACGTAGGGGAGGTCAAAGAATTAGGGGGGGAACAGAAGGTACGGTCGAAAAGGAAAGTCTTCAAACCGGCCTTGAAAGAGGAAAGGGAAGAAACGAGATGGAGGGATTGGGGGATGGAATTCCATAGGGTCGGAGCAGAAAAACTGAAGGCCTGGCCTCCGATGGTGGGGCGGTTCGTGCGGGGGGCTTGGAGCAGGCCAAGTCCTGCTGAACGGAGGGTCTGGGTGGGCTTGTAGGGGGAGAGTAAATTGGTTAAATAGGGCGGGGCAAGGCCATGTAAGGCCCTGAAGGTGAGGACGAGGATCTTGAACTCAATCCTCTGGAGGATGGGGAGCCAGTGGAGACGGGCGAGGATGGGGATTATGTGGTCGCGGAGGCGGGTGCGGGATAATACATGGGCTGCAGAGTTTTGGATGACCTGCAGCCTGTGAATGGAGGAACTTGGGAGGCCGACAAGGAGAGTTTCCGTAGTCCAGCCTTGAGGTGATGTACAAGGATTGTTCCATCTCTTTCCTTTCAATTGAATCTTCGGCCACCTTTCTCCAGTCAGCTTTTTGAGGCACTTTATGTATATAAATGTAATTTATAAGCGTCCTTCCAAGGAGTACGCATCCCATTCGAACAATCTACTTCTGAGACTTCTATGTGTAGGTAGCATGCATTCAATTCTCACTTTGGATTTGGAAACTCTAAGCACAGTGATGAGTTTCTGCATGTGTCAAGACACTCACCTAACCACAAAAAATGATTATCCTCCCGGCATGAAGGATGCCGCATAAATGATTTAAAAAATCATGGTTGATGTCTGTGCAAGAAGATATTAAAGATCCTATGGCATAAAATACGGGTGTTTCTTCTTGAAAATGAAGAATAAATGGATCATTCACATCAGGGAGAGAGTTCCACAGTTTAGAGGCGTAGTAGCTGAAAGCGCGGCCACTGATCGGTGGGTGGAGGGGCCACAGAGGTGGCGGGTAGTTTCTCCCTGTATCTGAATAAATTGATCAATTACCCACAACTGTTTGTGGGAGATTGCTAAAAATTAGTCACTACACATTGCAGCAATTTCCTGTGAAGTGTTTTTGGGACGTTTCGTCGTGAGAAGTGCTCTATCAATTGCGAGATTTATTAGGAATAAATCTCATTTCATCCAGTTCCAATTTGGAGGCAGTGGACAGTGCCACCTGGTGACTGGTAGCAAAGCTTGGCTCCGACATCCTGTTTGTCCCTCGTTTCCTCTGGTCCACCATCGGTGGTCATGCTTTCAGCAACTGCGCCCCAAAGCTTTGAACTCTGTGCCTCAATGTCTCCTCCTTGCCCGGTTCCTCCCCTTGAATTCAAGATCGTCGTACTCACCTTCAAGGCCCCCTCCTACCTCTCTGATGTACTGACTTTCTATCAACTGCCCGGCCTGCATGTATCCCGCCAAACCCGCCCTACCCTCAGTGGCCGGGCTTTCAGCCTCTCTGCCACTATGCTTTGAAACTCTATCCCACAATCCCTTTGCCTCGCTCCCTCCCTTACCTCCTTAAAGGCCGGTCTCACGACCCTCCTTTTCGCCTGCGCCTTGAGCCTCCCTTTCCTTTCCCCAACCACAACCCCTCCCCACTGCTCTGGTCCCAACCTTGGGACGTTGTTGTATTCTGTGAAGCGCTTTCAGATGTCGATAAGACGTAGAAAGCGCTATATAAATGTAAGGATTATTATTATATAATCAATAATAATATAATTATTATATATTATATTATTTGAAGCGCTCTGAGATGCCGTCTGGCATGGAGGGCACTGTATAAATCGAAGTTGTTGTTGTTATTTATTATAACCGAGCAGCAAGACATCAGGAACCCTCACTCGCTCGTTCACTCCAACCCACGATTGTGTCTTGAGGTGACATCCAAAAGCTCAGGCGCAAATCTGCTCTGACTGTCCATCAAGTGCCTCTGGAGACATCCACCCGCCCTCCTCACCACAGGTCCCTCCCTCCCCACCACAGGCCCCTCCCTACCCACCACAGGCCCCTCCCTCCCCACCACAGGCCCATCCCTCCCCACCACAGGCCCCTCCCTCCCCACACAGGCCCCCTCCCTCCCTCCCCACACAGGCCCCCTCCCTCCCCACTACAGGCCCCTCCCCACACAGGCCCCCTCCCTCCCCACCACAGGCCCCGCCCTCCCCACCACAGGCCCCTCCCTCCCTCCCCATACAGGCCCCGCCCTCCCCACCACAGGCCCCCTCCCTCCCCACCACAGGCCCCGCCCTCCCCACCACAGGCCCCGCCCTCCCCACCACAGGCCCCGCCCTCCCTCCCCACCACAGGCCCCTCCCTCCCCACCACAGGCCCCGCCCTCCCAACCACAGGCCCCTCCCTCCCCACCACAGGCCCCTTCCTCCTTCCCCACACTGGCCCCCTCCCTCCCCACCACAGGCCCCTCCCTCCCCACCACAGGCCCCTCCCTCCCCACACTGGCCCCCTCCCTCCCCACCACAGGCCCCCTCCCTCCCCACCACAGGCCCCGCCCTCCCCACCACAGGCCCCTCCCTCCCCACCACAGGCCCCTCCCTCCCCATCACAGGCCCCTCCCTCCCCATCACAGGCCCCTCCCTCCCCACACTGGCCCCCTCCCTCCCCACCACAGGCCCCTCCCTCCCCACCACAGGCCCCTCCCTCCCCACACTGGCCCCCTCCCTCCCCACCACAGGCCCCTTCCTCCCTCCCCACACTGGCCCCCTCCCTCCCCACCACAGGCCCCTCCCTCCCTCCCCACCACAGGCCCCTCCCTCCCTCCCACCACAGGCCCCGCCCTCCCCACAGGCCCCTCCCTCCCCACAGGCTTAACCCCCCCCATCTCCCAGGCCCCACATACTTCACCAGACCCCACCCTCCTGGGACCGGGCTCCGGGCCTTTACCTGCTCGGGGCTGCTTTTCAGAATGTTGTTCAACTCCGGGAACATACCGAGGCTCCTGGGAAGGCTTCAAACCCGGCGGACTCGGCAACGTGATCGCATAGGTTGCTTCACCCCCGACATGTGACCCGCGCAGTTTCCTTCACCCCGCCCTCACGCATACGTGATTCGCGCAGCATCCCTCAACCAGCGACACGTGATGTACGCAGCGTTCCCTCCCCCAAAACACGTGATCCGCGCAGCGCCTCCCACGACAACGTCAGAGGAGTGGGGGAGCTGCACGTGCTGACACTGTCGCTGCACAAGAACATCCCGCTGAGTTGACAAAGATCATTGATGAAGGCGGGCGCTCAGCTCAGCGGGTCTGTCATGTTGATGACACTGGCCTCTCCTGGAAGCGTATTCCCGCAAGAACTTGTATTTCCAAGGAAGAGAAGTGTGCGCAGGGGCTTTAGAGCAGCCAACGATCGCCCAACGCTTCTACTGGGTGGGAATGCTGCGGGCGACTTCAAGTTAAAAGCCCTTATTAGTGTAGCATTCCCAGGATCCTAAAGCTAGTCTACCAGTACATTGGCGTTGGAACAAGACGGCCTGGACAACATTAAGTCTGTTTAAGGAATGGTTCTTGACTTACTTTTGCCCTAATTACTTCATTCAACAACAACAACAACAAATTACACTTATAAAGCGCCTTTCATGTCGGGAGGATGTCCCAAGGCGCTGCACAGGAGGCGTGTGACCCGAGCTGGGAGGGGAGTGTTCGGGAAGGGGTGAAACATGAAGGGGAGGTTGAAAAATTCGGGGGGGAACAAAAGACACGGTCGAAGAGGAAAGTCTTCAAACCGGCCTTGAAAGAGGAAAGGGAAGAAACGAGACGGAGGTATTGGGGGGAAAGAATTCCATAGGGACAACAGCTTGCTTAGATATATACTTTCTATATATATATATATATATATATATATATTTAGCGCCCCCTCACGTGGTGGGAGCGTCTCAGAGCGCCAATAATCCATGAATCACCTCAACTGATTATTGGTGATCAATTAATAACGGTAAGGACACGGCCTCGATGGCAGGAGCCGTGTATTTGCCAGCAGACGAACCTCAACGGTGGTTATTTTTCTCACAGTGGGCTCCATCAGCAAAGTCATTCCAGAGCGGAGCGACACCCGCCACCCCCCCCCCCTCCCCGGGCCATAACGTCATCCGGGCAGCGCACCAATCAGAAGATGGTTACCAGGAGGCTCAGGCTCTGCCCAGCAACGGAACTGATCAATTAGATGGGGGTTACCAGGGTCTCAGATTACGCCCAGCAACAACAAGAACAGTATTACATTGGCATATTACAAAGGCGCATAGCACTTTTCACATCGGGAGGATGTCCCAATGCATTGTCAGTGTTCCAGACCCGACCTGGAATCGGAGAGGGTGGAGGGAAAGGAAGAGAAGGGGGTGACCGATGAGACCATCGAAGAGGAGGGTCTTGAGGCAGGATTTGAAGAAGGCTAGGGAGGAGGCGAGGCGGAGGGATCGCGGGATGGAATTCTAGAGGTTGGGGGCAGAGTGGCTGAAGGCTCACCTGCCGATGGTGGGACAAGTGGGTCAGGAGTCATGGAGCAGGCTGGAGCCCAATGAGCGGAGGGAGTGGGCAGGTTGGTAGAGGGTTCCAAGGTCACAGAGGTAGGGTGGAGCGAGGCCATGCAGGTGAGGACCAGGTGAGGACCAGGATCTTGAATCCTCTGGGTGATGGGGAGCCAATGGAGTCGGTCAATAATAGGGGAAATGTGGTCACTGAGCTTGGTATGGTAGAGGACATGGGCTTCAGAGTTCTGGATGTTCTGCAGCCTAAGGTGGCAGGAGTTGGGAAGGCCAAAAACAATAAAATTCCATTTATAGAGCGCCTTTTATGTCGGGAGGACATCTCAAGCAGGGCATTGGCATGATCGAGCTGGGATGTGATCAAGGCATGAGTGAGAGTTTCAGTGGCCTGAGGGGTATAGTAGTGGCTGAGTCGGACAATGCTGCAGAAGTGAGGAAAGGCAGAGTGAGTCATTGATTGGATATGGGGGAGGAAAACCATTGAGGATCGAACAATATACCTAGATTCCTGACTGCTCGATGAGATGGAATTTGCAACCATGGAGGTTGATGCTGCCAGTGCCTAAGGTGTGAAGGCGATGGCGCGAGCCTACCAGTCTTGTTCACATTCAACCGTAGAACGTTAGCTCTCATTCAGGACTTGGTGAGAAAGTCCTTGGTGAGAGGTGGCAAAGAGGTCAAGCAGGCAGAGAGATCCCTGATCACAGATCCTTACAATGTTGTTACAGACTGACCAGGACTATTTCTGCTGTGGGCAGCATGGAAGCTGAGTTAGAGGGGGTTCTAAGCGGGAATGGCAAGAAAGGAAGGAGCGAAGCTGGGACTCAACAACTCGTTCCAAGGCCTTGGAGAACAATGGGAGGTTGGGGATGGAGTGGTAGCTAGTGGAGACTAGGGAGGGATGGGTCCAGGGAAGGTTTTTTTCAGAATAGGGGTGATGACAGCTGTTTTTAAGTCAATCGGGATGAAATATTGCCTATGTGCCCAATAGCCATCGGTAAACAACAACAACAACTCGTGTTTGTATAGTCTCAGCGAGCTTTTTCTTTTGTTAGTCAAATGTGTGGACCAATAGCCAAAAAGGGGTGACAATCTGGAGGATCTCTGGCCTGGTAAGTTCATCAGGTGAGAGAAGCTTCCTCAAGGCATGATTGGGATTTCCCAATGTGCACTCAAACAGTGACAGAAGGTGGGGCGGGGGGGAGCTCAGTGTTAACGTCTCAACCAATGAACTGCACCTCTAACCATGTGGTGCTCCCTTTCCCCTCCCCTATCCCACCCCCACTTTCCACCGCGGCACCTCAATGAAGCAGCAAACGATTGTATCTCTCGGAGAACAGTAAGTGTTAGTTTAATGATGTTGGCGAACAAAGAGATAAGACAATTAAACCAGCATTTAGTTATCCATTGAGGATTTATTTAGAGAGGACCAAATCGGTGAGAGAGTCAGTCCTTGTAACAGCATTTTTACCTATACATATGTGTACAAATACAATCTAGACGATGGGTGAAGCCATCTCTTCAATGAGTGCAGATGAAAAAATGACACATTCTCTTCATTTTAATAATAACCCTTTGTCTTCGAGATGTCTCAAAGTGCATTACAGAATATACGGTAAGAGAATTTACTGTGTATTTTTGAGGCAGCCGATTGCACACAGCACCTGCAACCCACATACACCAAAAATCCCCAAACTAGATTGTTGAATGGAAATGTGCATTCTCTCCCTGGAGGGATACATCCTGCTTAAGTGATTCCAGAAAGTATTAGGCGCAGGTTGGCAAGAGCCAACGCTTGCAGACCCCAGGTAAATGCTGGAGTCTAACCAGCTAAAACCACATAGCTTCCCATTGATATTGCTGTCTAGCAAGCTTTCCCACTGCTCGTCCAGCTCAGAACATTAGGCCTTTGGCTTGCAGGATTAACAGCATCTGAGTGGGTTGATGCCCTAGCCCTAATCTGGGCCAGACTAGTTCTGTTTCCATCTGGAGTCAAGCTACAGTCAAGAAGCGGCTCTGGACCTCATCAGCCTCAGGTCTGCTGGTAGGATCAGAAGAGAGCATGCTGGTCAGCAGCTTAGTCTGAAAGACAAGCAGAACAAATACCAAAAGTCAACAATAACGGCAACTTGATCATTGTAATGATTACAATACTTGCCTACCAAAGCAAAATTTGTCAAAATACTTTACAGGAAAATTACAGTTATGGATATGATTAACTTATATTATTATATTGATATTATATTTTAGGGGAATAGTCTAGCATGGACGTGATGACAGCACATGATGTCCTGAAACTGCTTGCAATTTAATTGTTTTTGATGGAGGCAAGGGAGGGAGTGAGGCCAAGGGATTTGGGGGAATGGATTTTCAAAGGGTGGGGATGAAGAGGCTCAAAGCCCACCCGCCAATGAAGGAGCAGATAGGGCGGGGGACATGGAGCAGGATGGAGCCTGCTGAGGGAGGGAGTGGACTATGGAGTTAGCAGGTCACCGAGGTAGGAAGGAGCAAGGCTATGGACGGCTTTGAAGGTGAGGACAAGAATTTTGAAATCTAGCCTCTGGGGTATGCAGAGCTAGTGGAGTATCACGGAGCCTGGTGTTGAGAAGGACACAAGCTTTAGATTCATAGATTCATAGATTCATAGAATTTTACGGCACAAAAAGAGGCCATTCGGCCCATCTAGTCTGTGCCGGCTCTTTGAAAAGAGCGATTCAATCCCACTGCCCTGCCCGCTCCCCATAGCCTAATAGACCCGTTCTCCCTAAATAAAGATCTAATTCCCTTTTAAAAGTTGTTATCGAATCAGCCTCCACCACCTTTTCAGGCAATGCATTCCAGATTCAAACAACTCGCTGAGTGAAAAAATTTCTCCTCAGCTCCCCTCTACATCGCCTTCAAACTATTTTAAATCTGTGACCACGAGTCACAGATTCACCCACGAGTGGAAATAGTTTTTCTCTATTTGCCCTGTCGAAACCCCTCATGATCTTATAAACCTCTATTAGGTCTCCCCTCAATCTTCTCTGCTCCAGAGAGAATAACCCTAGCCTATCTAGCCTCTCCTCATAGCTGAAGTCCCTCAATCCTGGCACCATCCTAGTAAATCTTCGTTGTACCCTTTCCAATGCCTTCACATCCTTTCTGTAGTGTGGTGACCAGAATTGAACACAGTATTCCAGCTGAGGCCTCACCAAAGTCTTATAGAGGTTAGTCAGCACTTCCTGACTTTTGTACTCTATACCCCTATTTATAAAGCCTAGTATCCCATATGCCTTCTTAACAGCCTTGTCTACCTGTCCTGCCACCTTCAACGAGTCACTAACACAAATCCCCAGGTCTCTCTGTTCCTTCACACCATTTAAAATGGTACTATCTAGCCTATATTGCCTCCCTTCATTTCTTCTCCCAAAATGCATCACCTCACACTTCTCTGCATTAAACTTCATCTGCCATGTGTCTGCCCACTTTACCAATTTGTCTATATCCTCTTGCAGATGGCTACTATCCTCCTCACTATTTACTATTCTCTCTAACTTAGTGTCATCTGCAAACTTGGAAACTGTGCTCCGTACACCCAAGTCCAGATCATTGATGTAGATTACAAACAGCAATGGTCCCAAAACTGATCCCTGTGGCACACCACTGCTCACTTCCCTCCAATCTGAAAAACAGCCGCTCACTACAACTCTCTGCTTTCTGTCTCGCAGCCAGTTGTGGATCCACGCTGCCACTGTCCCTTTTACGCCTTGGGCCTGTAATTTCATAATAAGTCTCTCATGTGGCACTTTGTCAAATGCCTTTTGAAAGTCCATGTAAACTACATCAACTGCGCTACCATTGTCCACCCATTCCGTTACCTCATCAAAAAATTCTATCAGATTTGTAAGGCAAGATTTGCCTTTAACAAATCCATGTTGACTGTCCTTTATTAGCCTATATCTTTCTAAGTGAAGATCTACCTTGTCCCTGATTATGGACTCTAGAAGTTTGCCCACTACCGACGTTAGACTGACTGGTCTGTAGTTACCAGGCTTCTCCTTCTGCCCCTTTTTATACAAGGGAGTAACATTAGCTATCCTCCAGTCCTCTGGCATGACCCCTGTGTCCAAGGAAGATTGAAAGATCGTGGCCAGAGTCCCTGCTATTTGCTCCCGTGCCTCACTTAGTAACCTAGGGTGCATCCCATCCGGACCAGGTGACTTATCCACCTTGAGCAACGTCAACCTTTTTAGAACTTCCTCTCTGGTTATAATTATTCTATCCATTTCTCCTACCCTCTCCTCTAATACCATGGCATTGGCTGTATCCTTTTCTTTTGTGAAGACAGAGGCGAAGTACTCATTCAGTACATCAGCCATGCCCTCTGCCTCCACAATGAGATTTCCTCCTAGGTCCCTAATTGGCCCCACCCTATCCTTGACCAACCTTTTACTCTTAATATGTTGGTAAAAAAACCTTAGGGTTCCCCTTAATCTTACTCGCTAATTGTTTTTCATGCAGTCTCTTTGCCCCTCTAACTTCCTTTTTTAGTTCTATCCTACACTTCCTATATTCTGCTTTGTTCCCTTCTGAATTTTGAGCCTGACACTTATCATAAGCCTCTTTTTTTTGTTTTATTTTGGCCCCGATTTCCTTAGTCATCCAGCTGTAGAGTTCTGGATGATTTGCACCTTGTGGAGGGAAGAGTTGGGATGTTGTGAAAGTGGGAGATACAGGTTGGTCAACTTGCTTACTACTTATAAGAAGAAGGGAACAAAAGAAAATTTATGAATAAAGGAAACAAATTGAATTGACGTGTTCAGACTTCAGGGCCGAGAGGGTGTTGTGTTCAGCTAGCTTGCTGGCATGTTAAAAAAAAACTCACTTCATTGGGAAAAGTGGTTTGAAATCCTGTGGGAAAGATGCCACTTTTCACTGCAATCCATTCCTGCCAAAAAGAAAATACAGTAGGTCATTGTGGGAACATTTACAGTCCAGTCTTTGAGGGGTTCCTTAATAGCTAATATCAAAGCGCTCTGGGACCCTATGTGAGGGGCGGTATGTAAATGTAAGTTGTTGATGATGTAATATTTTCTTGTAAACTGTAAATGATCTCCCGCATACCAGTTCGCCACATTTTTTAATCAGGAGTTTTTTTAAATTACTGTGGCAACTTTTAAACTGATTTACTTTTCATAATATACATCCTCTGGTCTTGCTTTCCAGTAGATGGGAAATAGTTACGTTTTCCCAGCTCCAGAAAGAACCTTTAAGCAGTCATCAGGTTCAGGCCCGGCCTAGGCCTTGGGATCATTGCTTTCAAAACCAACTTTAAAAAAAGCCTGGTCACTTTCCTCCTCAACCTACCCACTGCCCACCAACCTAACCCCACAAACAACTATGAGTGAAAGGATGAGATCAGATTTCTGGGGATAATAATCCCTTCAAACAAAATTTTTTATTTTCCTTGATATACTCCTGCCTCACAAGCGAGAGGACCTGGGTTTGATTCCTGGGTGGAACAGAATCTTAGGCAACTTTCCTTACACCACAAACTTTTGTTTCCAGCAGTAAGCATTAACAACCCAGTTGTTAATCAATTGGTAGATCGCATTCTGGGCTGATTATCCCTCCCCAATTAAAAAAAAAAAGACAATTTGATCACTCATTCTTGACTGTTGTGGGACACTGCTGTGCGTAATTGGCTGCCATGTTTCTCCCACAAAATATACAGTCACTGCATGTTACAGTATATTCCATGACAAGCTTTGAGACATTTGAACGATGTGCTATGAGCAAATGCAACGATTAGCAGTAGTAATAGTGAGGTGAGTGAGTGAGTTTCCAGAGATGACCACATGTTTGAGAAACTTTACCTTCTGCTTCTCACTCACGGTCCCAAATGTCCAGAGGAGTTCAAATAGTATGAGGCCCAAGGCATAGATGTCCACTTTGTGGTTGTAGTTTTCTCCTCTCTGCAAAAATAAAACGATCGTACAGCAAAGTAATCTTCTAAAGAACAGAATGCAGGAGATATTGATTGGGTAAATAGCGTTCAATTACTTCAATAGGTTGGTGAGTCAGAGGCATGCTTCAAAGATAATGAGTTGCTCCGCAGTATTTGGGATTAAAATGAGTGCAAGGAGGCAAATACCAAATCAAGAAATGTTCTTCTAAGCATCTAGGTGGCTTTAAGCAGTCCAGTAGGAAGGTTCTTTCTCACACAACACACATTACCCCTAGTCCCCAACAATTTACCACACACACGATCACTCTCACCTGTTCAGGCGCCATGTAAGAAGGAGTCCCAGTGTCTGGTGAACGGAGGAATTGCTCGCATCCTCCCCTTGAGCGAGACGTTACCAGACCAAAGTCGCCAATTTTGACAGTGTCATTGTATGCAAAAAATATGTTGGCAGGCTGTTGGGGAAAGAGGCAAGGACATCAGAGCAAGCTAAGAGAACATTGGCACACAGGAGTGATGTGGATCAAACACAGTCAAAACACAAGGGTCAAACACAGTCTTCATCCAAATTGTCTGTCGGTCAGGTTCTCACTTCTGGGTTAAAATTGTGGTATTGAGTCCCTTATCGGTCCAGGTTGACACTCCAGTATAGTGCATAATAATATTAAGAATAATCATTGCATTTGTTACAGAGCCTTGCGTGTCTTTGAGACTTCTCAACGCGCTTCACAGAACATATTGTATGTATCCCTCTCTACCGCCTCTCCTCGCACCTCAACCTTCAAGGTTCTGTCCTTGACTGGTTCTGGTCTTATCTTTCACACCACCTACACTTTATGTCTGCCAACTGATTTTGCTCCAGCCCACGCACCGTCTCTTGGGGAGTTCCTCAGAGCTCTGTCCTTGGTCCCCTCTTCACCCTCTACATGCTCCCATCTGTGACATCATATGCAGACATGGGATAAATGTCCACATGTATTTGGATTACACCCAACTCTACCTTTCCACTTCTACCTTCAAATCCAGGATTACCGGACGAGAGACAACTTTCTTCAGTTGAATATCTGCAAGAATGTGGCCCTCCTGATCGGCTCACGTCAGCACCTCAAGTACTGACAGCATAAGCATCCAAGACTGCACTCTCCACCTCTCAAAGCCAGTCAGGAACCTGGGCTTCCTGGTTGATCCTGAACTGTCCTTCCTCTCCCACATCCACACCATGTACTGCCTTTCACCACCTTTGCAACATCACCAGACTCCGCCATTGCCTCACGCTTCAGGCTGTAGAAACCCTAGTCCACGCATTCATCACATCAAGTTGTGATGGAGTTTCCATCACAACTATGGAAACTCCATCTTCATCGGCCTTCCTGGCTGTTCCCTTCACATTGCAGATCATCCAGAATTCTGCAGCTCGTGTCCTCTCCCACCAAGCTCCACGACCACATCATTCCCACCCTTGCCTGGCTCCATTGGTTCCCCATTCACCAGAGGATTGAATTCAAGACACTCACTTTCAAGGCCAATCTCATCATTGCCCCTTCCTATCTCTCCGACCTACTGTGACCCTATGAACCCGCCTGCCCACTCTGTTCAGCAGGCTTTGGTCTGCTCCATGTCGCCCACCCGACCCTCCCTACCATCGGTGGACAGTAGGGTCCGTCGATATGGAAATTTTCCGATTTAGATATATCGATGGGCTCATACCGAGATATACTGAAATATCAATATTTTCGGGTTTTTTGTACTGTGCATGCGTGCACATTCGGGGCCTATTTCCTCAGGAGGTAAATATATTTCTCTCTCTGTGTCTCTCACACTCACTCTCTCCATCTTTGTGTTTTTCTGTCTGTGTCTTTGTGTCTCTCTCCTCTCTCTATCTATCTGTATATTATTTCATCCACCCTGTCTCTCCCCCCACCCCCACAACCCGCTGCCGTCCCTCTCTCCTCCCCCCCCCCACCGCCATCCCTCTTTCCCCCCCCCCCCCACCGCCATCTCTCTCCCGCCACCACCACCCCCAGCCGTCTCTCTCCCCCTCCCCCCACCCAGCCGTCTCTCTCCCCCACCCCTTGCATACCTGTATATTGTATTCGAGGACTATGAATACAACATGGCGGCTTTGCACCTCGGTCTGTGCATTGTGTATAGAGATGAGCATTCTGGGTCTTGTAGTTCAGTGTGCGCGCATTCCGATTTTTTCCCTCGATATATCAACTTTTCGATATATCGATATTTTTGCGATATATCGATGTATCGCTGGACTCTAGTGGACAGGCTTTCACCCTGGAACTCCATACTCTGGAACTCCATCCCACAATCCCTTTGCCTCACTCATTTCCTTTCCTCCTTCAAGGCCGGTCTCAAGACCCTCCTCTTTGATTGTGCCTTCTGCTGTCCTCCCAACACTATCCCTCCCCTTCTAACTCTCTCCCGCCCCTCCCCCCTGCCTCGCCCCTCTCCTTTGCTTGGATCCCAACCTGCCTGTTCAGCGTCTTGGGATGTCTCCCGACATGAAAGGCGCTCTATAAATGTAATTTTGTTGTTGTTGTAAAGTGTAGTGATTGAATATTTTGTTTATGAAGCAAGGCAGCCAATTACGCACAGCAGTGTCCCACCAAAAAAACATGGTTTGAGTAACTTAAGTTATTATTTTTTGGGTGGGAGGAATTATCACCCTGGAAAAGCGATCCGCCAATTAACTAACAAGTTGATTCCTACTTTCTGCTTGGTAAACGGAGGGTTGTGTAGTAAGCAACAATTCGCCCTGGGAATCGAACCTCTTGCTTGCGAGGTGAGAGCTCTAAACCACTACACTACAAGACTCCACAATAATTTGGTCATTCACTCAATTCATACTTGTAGTGTCACTCGTGAATTGCTTTAAGGTGTTTTGATGTGAGACGGAGCTACAACAGTGCAAATTCTTTTCAATGAAAGTCTAAATCTTACCTTCAGATCCCGATGAATGTAATTCTGCCTGTGAATGTAAAACAGGCCTTTACAGATGTCTTGAGCAATTTGAAGTTGAAACGTCTCTCTGTTCTTGGTTTGCAACCACTTTTCCAGCGTTTGCCTGCACAGTTCCATTTGTATACACAGTACTTTCCTGATAGAAAGAATTCTACATCACCATGACTCCATCATTAACAAGGTGCAACTCATTTCTTAAACTTCACTGCCCAACAACAACTTGCATTCACACAGTGCCCGTCAGGCAGTGTTGCATTCCCGGAGTGCTTCACAGTGCCGGAATGTGCCAATGAGCTGGGGACAGGGAGGAGGGAAGTGACCGTTAGCATGATCAAAAAAAGTCTTTAGGTGTGAGTTGAAAGTGGAGAGTGAGGGGGCAAGGTGGAGGGATTGAGGGAGAGATTTCTAGTTTGGGCACATAGTGGATGAAAGCACATGCGCCGATGGTAGAACGGAGGGGACGAGGGACAAACAGAAGGCTGGAGCCAGCGGAGGCAGCGAACGGTAGAGTGGGGGATACAAAGCAGGTTGTTAGTTTCAGCGCCTTGGAACTTCCTCCTGATGTGAAAGGCACTATACAAGTATCATTTTGCTGATGTTGTTAGGGAATGAAGTGATTTGAAAACGAGAGGATCTTGAAGTGGACCATTTGGTCGACTTGAATCATACAATCTTACAGCAGAGAAGGGGGCCATTCAACCCCTGTGCCGGCTATTTGCAAAAGCTACCAATTAATCTTCTGCCCCCCACCCTCCCCCCACCCCGTTCTTATAGAATCACAGAATCTTACAGGATAGCGGAGGCCATTCAATCACATTTGTTGTCTTTGTGACTTACATAGAATTTGATATTTCAATCCAAGAGGTGTAGTATTGGATGATGTTTGAGTGACAAAACTTTGCAAGAGTTTTGGCTTCTTTTACAGCCTGCTCTTCATTCACGTCACTGAGAACAAAACACAGGGAAGAGTTAGACAAAGCCTATTTACCATTATTCCCTAATTGTCCCATCAACTACGTGTGTGGCCAAGGCAGCCAAGAACTGAACCCAATCTACTGGTCAGAAGCTCCTCGTTTATTCACAGAATTATTATCAATAACAATAATTGCATTTGATATAATGCCTTATCACGTCGTTGAGATGTGTCAAAGCCCTTATTGCAAAATGCATTGACAGTGTATATTTTGCATGTAAAACGCAGTAGATAATTGTTAGCCAACAATTCTGCCTCTCCCTCCATATCCCCAAACATTTTCATTCACTTCAGGGCATTTTGTTGGACACTGCTGTGTGGCTGCCAAACAAATACAACAACAAACACAGTCACTGCACTTCACAGTGTGCTCCTGTGATGTGTTTTGAGATCTCCTCTTGACTTGAAAGGTACCATTATTATTATTGGTATTATTGGTACCATTATATTATTATTATTTATTACTGCCTGGCAAGCGTACCCCTGACTGCTCAGCTAGGACCTCATTTCCCAGTAGGCCTTTGAATTGCAGAATGACAGGAATAGAGAGGTGAAAATGCAACCCCACCACCAGTGCTGTTAAACATACTTACTTTGCAAGGTCTACACATTTAATAGCATATTCACAGTCATCCAGCTTGTGTTTCACTTGAAAAACCTTCGCGAACGATCCTTCCCCAATGCACGATATCTCATTGAAAGACTTCCTGTAACTGCAAACGGGTTTAGTGCCAAGTGAACTGGTGCGAATGTAAAATTTGACACGTAACACGTTAAAGGGTAATAATAATATTATTAATGCAGTAATGCTTACATTACTTTCACATCAGGAAGATGTGTCAAAGCTCTTCACAGGATATACACATTAAACAGATGCACATTAAAGATCCTACAACAACAACTTCAATTTATATAGTGCCCTCCATGCCGGACGGCGTCTCAGAACGCTTCACAATAACGGATCCCAGGCCCGAGTCACAGGCAGGGGGAAAAAGGTAACCAAAGGCGCGGTCTTCGCGGAAAAGTAAGGTCTTCAGCTGAGACCTGAAACCAGGAAGATAGAGGGTGAGGCGAAGGGAGTGAGGAAGGGAGTTTCAGAGCTTTGGGGCATAGTGGCTGAAGGCACGGCAGCCGATGGAGGAGCGGAGGATTTGGGGACAAAGAAGAGGCCAGAACCAGAGGAGCAAAGGCAACAGGTACTGTGTTGGGGAGAGAGGAGGTCAGAGGGTTAGGTGGGTGCAGAGGAGTGGAGAGATTTGAAAACAAGAGTGAGGATCCTACAGCACTATTCGCAAAGAGAAGGGAGATTTCCTTTGTCTCTCCCAGTGTCCTGGCCATCAATTCCCCAGGTAGAATCATGCATTAATTTCATTGTTGTTTGTGGAAATTGCTACGTGAAAAATTGTCTGCTGTTTTGAATCATTTATACTTTCCAGTACATCCTGTGAAGTGCTTTGAGATGTCTCGCCAATGTGAAAGGTGCTGTATCAAATAAAAGGATTATTATTGTTGTTAGTATTATTACAAAATCAAGTATTAAGACAATAACACTTACAATGAACGTCTTCGAAATTTGCTGTGTTTGACCTCACTGCAAGTCTCCGAATTGCCTGAACTCAGTGCGAGTGGAACAACTCTGCTTTCGTTTCCCATTGGCTCCACCACAGAAACAAAATTGGAACCTGAATTGTAGGCATCGCCTAGGAAACTGCTGATCCCAGAACTGTCATCATTGACATTCAGGTTGGTATCCTTCAAATTAAGCAATTCCTGGAAGTATGGAATGCTATCTGCTCTGCTGCTGCTGATATTACTGTAACTGGAAGCGCTGTACCCTCTGGTATCCTTGACCTCATTGCACCCCCTCTGCAACTCAAAGACCACACTGTCAGAACTGTGAGTATCTCCCGAGGTAGATGATTGGGAGACAGGCTTGCTCCCCGCATCGCACCCGCTCAGCATTTCCCTTTCTCCGGCCTCGCCACAGTGTCCCGGGCACTGGGAGCCAGCGATGTTCAGCTGCTGTAAGTCAGGTATATCGCAGCCTTGCTCAAGCCTTTCACCACCAACACTGCTTGGGTGCACGTCCTCAAGCTCATCCAGGTCAGCCTTGCTGGTTCCGTCTCTTCCAAGGACATTTGAGACGCATCTGCATCAGATAAGAAGAAAGTTATATAACTTGTCGTAGTCAAGAAGTAGAACACCATTGAGAAGTGCATTCTTCATTGAAAGTGCTTTGATTCGTCGATAAGATGTGGAAAGCGCTATATAAATATAAGAATTATTATTATTATTAATAATTTTCCCCCTACTCAGAGGTTTTCTTGCTGCTCCTTGTAATTATATGGGGTTGGTGGGTCCTAGTTCGACAAGTAATGGGAAGCACGTCAGCATTTGGAATGGTGAGCTGTGCAGTTTTAATTATTCTCCACTGCTCGCAATTGGACTGAAGACCTGGTTCAGGAACAGGACTAAAGATCACCACAGAGGGTTGACACAATTCTGACAGTCCATGGCCAAGTATGTCATCCTGAAGCCAGCACAGCTCAATGCAGACCACTACCTTTAGAGGGAGGGGAGGATAGGCAAGCTAAAAAGTAAAATGCCCAAAGTAAAAGTAAAATGCCCAAATAATTATTTCCATTGCTCGCCGATGTACATGATAAAATTCACACACACACAAAGACAACATTGTACCCACTGTTGCACAGAATCCATAGATTCTTCGATCTTGATCTCCACTTGATGACTTTTCTTGGCCTGTTGAGCAACACAATTATGCTGTTATACAAGCCGTCGGATGAAGAAGGCTTTTCAGCCATTTGGTAGAGACTTACAGTTAGGTAAGAAGCTTGCAGGTGAACACTTAGGCAGGTTTCAGTACTCCTTACACTTCTGTTTATCTAACAGTAGATGTGAACCTGTGTGTAGGGTGATTGTCAGATCACTTTGAGGTGGTAATAATCCCTTCAAAAAAAAATTAGGTCAATCAATCCATGATTTTGGGACCTTGCTGTATGCAATTGGCTGCCGCATTTCACCCACAAAATACAGTCAATTTCCTTTACAACATATTTTGTCAAGTGCTCATGATGTGATAAGGTTCTTTATCAAATGCAACAATTTGCATTATTCACTATTTGCCATTATTTGAAAAGAGAGGGGTGTTTCTCTCTCCTGATGCACTGACCAACAATCCCCCAGATAAAATGGATCATTCACTTCATGACTGTTTGTGGCGTGTTGCTGTGTGCAAATTGGTTTCTGAGTTTGCTTACAAAATAGTCATTATAACAACAACAAAATTATATTTGTATTTTCACGTCGGGAGGACGTCCTGAGGCACTGGACAATCAATATTCAGGACATGAGCTGGGGGTCAGGAACTGGGAGGGTGGAGAGCAGGGAGGCAAGGAGGGTGACCATAGGCACTATTGAAGCAGAGGGTTTTGAGAATGGTCTTGAAAGAGGCCTGGGGGGTGGTGAGGCAGAGGGACTGGGAGTGGAGTTCTAGAAGGTGGGGGCAGAGTGGCAAAAGCCACACATGCCAATAGTGGTGTGAACGAGGCAAGGGACTTGAAGCGGGATGTGGGAGCAGGCAGGTTGGTAGGGGTTAAGGAAGTCACAGAGGTAAGGGGGAGCAAGGCCATGAAGAGTTTTGAAGGTGAAGACCAGTAGCTTTAATCCTCTGAGTGAGGAAAGCCAGTGGAGTTGGGCAGGGATGAGGGTGATAATGTTGGGAGAAGACACAGGCTGCAGAGTTCTGAATCATCTGTAGCCTATGGAAGAAGGAATGTGGGAGACCGACAAGTGGGGAGTTTGAATAGTCAAAACTGCATGTTATGAATGCGTGTATGAAGGTGTCAGCAGCCTGCGTATGACACAGTGGCGCAGTGAGAGTTTTTTGAGGAAAGGAGTGATGACAGTGGTTTTAAAAGGGGACTTCGCCAGTGGACAGGGAGCGTTTATGATGTTTATGAATGGTTGGGGCAAGGAGGTGGTGCTGGGAGGTAAGGGGAGGGTTAGGGATGGGGTTGAGAATCCAGGAAGTGGGAGGAGATCAGATGACTGCAAGGCAATGGAGAGGGAGAGAGATTTTTTTTCCAGGGGCAATAGGAGATGGAGGTGGGTTGGAGGTGGGTCCAGCACTTTGGGACGTCCTTCCGACATGAAAGGTGCTATATAAGTGCAATTTTGTTTTTGTTGTTGTTGTTGTTGGGTGGCAGTGGGGAGAGGGATTGAGGAGTTAATGGAGATGAAGTAATGTCAGTGATGGCTATTCAACATCAGCCACCCTGACTGCCCCATCCCCATTACTACTATTATTATTATTATTATTATTATTATTATTATTATTACTGCTAGGTAAACAGAGGAGAGTGGTCTTTGCTTGATCCGACATCAAGTCCTGGATGAAACTTTCTAGAGCTGAATGTCAGCAAAACTGAGGCCCTACTGATTGGCTCGCACCTCAGACACTGGCAGCATCAGCATCCACGGATGCACACTCCACCTAACCAAGCCAGTCAGGAACCTATGTGTCTTGTACAGCATTTGTCACCTCAAGGCTCAACCTCAGCAACTCTATCCTTGTCAGCTTCCTCAACTCTTCCCTCCACAAGCTGCGGATCATCCCAAACTCTGCAGCTCGCGTCTTCTCCTGCACCAGCTCCGCGACTCCATCATCCTTGCCCGGTTCCACTGGCTCCCCATCCCTCAGAGGATCAAATTCAAGATCCTTGTCCTCACTTTCAAGGAACTTCCATGGCCTTGCCCCCTCCTACCTCTCTGGCCTGCTGATCCCATACGATACCAGCAATAAAACACAATGGAGTTAAAAGGGGAATGGTATTAGGGTAGCAATTTTATTGGAACATAGGAAGAGGAGGCCATTTAGCCCCTTGTTCCGTCATTCTATTAAATCATGGCTGATCTGTATCTCAACTCCAGTTACCCTGACCTAACAAACACCTATCCACCTCAGCCTTGACAATGTGAATGGATCCAGTATCCGCAGCCTTTTGCAGGAGAGAGTTCCAGGTGTCTGCTATCCTTTGTGTGAAAAGGTGCCTCCTGATTTCACTCATAAGTGGCCTAGCTTTAATTTTAAGATGATGTTGTTCTGGATTTCCCCACCAAAAGAAATAGTTTCTCTGTAGCTGCGCTATCAAATCAGATGATCATTTTAAATACCTTAACCAGATCAGCCCTCAACCTTCTAAACTCAAAGGGATAGAAACCAAGTTTATGCAACCTGTCCTTGTAATTTAATTTGTTAAACCCTGGTGAAACTCTAGTGAGTGAGCTCACACCAGATGACAACTTTCCAGTTTCTCAAAACCGGATGCTAGTACATACTATATGTTTTTATGCAGACTTTTGATGTCTGATCAATACTTCTGACCAAAAACTGTACACATTCGCTTAAAACAAGAGTTACAGGTCCAAAATTAGTCAGTTGGCAACCCGAACACCAACACAACGGGAAGAGAATAATGAATGGATTAAGAGTACAGAGTTCCAGTGGGGGAGCGAGCACCAGCATTTATACAATGGGGAGAGAGCAGGGAATGAGATTAGAATAGAGAGCTCCAGTGGGGGGAACGAGCACCAGGTCAGGCAGAATGGGGAGAGAGCAGCAAATGAGGTTAATTAAACTAGAGAGCTCCAGCAAGATGGCGAGATAGGGAGAGCAGAGGATGGGGTTAAAGCAAAGCACCAACACAGTCCTCTGTAAGTTCAATGACCCCTTATTGTGTTATGATACAGTTCATTCTAATGCTCTGAAATCAAACAGCACAATGCAAGGAGAGTTAAAAATTATAGATTATTCGGAACATTTCAGGTGTATAATAAATCTGACAGACTCACAAACACTTTCAGCTGACACCCTCTTGATTAAGACTTGCTTTCATTTCCTTGAGTCTTGGATATATTAGAGACAGGAAAGTCATCATCAGAGACAAGCCCAAACTTGTAGACTTAAAACAACGCGAGAGACAGCTTCCGCCTAAATTTTCATTGGGCTCAACGCCACTTCCCTCCTCCTTTCTGCTGCCTTTACTGTTTGGCAAACAGAGGCCTGACCAAAACACTGTGTCAATGCTTTGAGTGTTTGTCAAGTCCTGTTACCACCATGTGTGTTTTATTATAAAGTGCACTGACCAATAACTGAAGCGTTCCGGAGTCCTGCAGAATGAAACGGGAAATTTTCTTTGCCTGCAATACACTCTCTCCCCGCTTTCCCAATTCCAGAGAGTATGAGGTACAGGTTGGTGAGAGTCATGACTCGGTGACCCCGAGAGTGCATCGGGGTGACTGCTGAAGTCTGCGCAGCTAACACTGCATACCTCTCTTTGAGGAGCATTGTCTGTTAGGGCTTTGACTTGTAGGGTTAACAATAGCCGAGTGGGAAGAATCCTTTATCCCCAGTTAACGATCTGCCCTTCGAGTTCTGCTGATGAGCCAAGCGGGCAATGTCCTGGAGGACTCCAGTTTCAGGAACCAGACAGTGGAGATCACCACCAAGATTCTGACATTCTGTGGTCAAGCATGTCACCTTGGAATTATCTCAGCCCTAAGGAGACCGTGGTTACCTTACCCTCCAACCCCACGATGTTCAACAGTTGGTCACCAAATCCCAGCCACGAGGGGGCAGCACCATACCAGCACAGAGAACACGGCCTCCCAGATTTCCTGTCTGGCTTCACTGAGGTGCTGGATGAGGACAGCCAAGAGCACCTGGCTAGGCCTTTCTCCCTAGATGAACGGACCAGGGCCGTCAAGTCCTCCAGACCAATAAGACCCCTGGAGGCAATGGACTTCCAGTGGAGCTCTAATTGGCTCAGTGGGACGTGATAGGCCTGAACCTGATGGAGGCATAAAACAACATGCTACTAGCAGGGATCATGGCAGCGTCTATGAGGAAAGGCAGCATCTCCCTACAGTACAAACAAAAGAGGGAGAAGGAGGAAATCAAAAATTGGGGACCAATCTCACTACTGAATGTAGATTGTAAGATCCTGGCATCGAAGGTGTCATCAACCCGGGCAGCTACGGCTCACAAGCCAAGGCTTCCCTTGTGTGTGGATGATATCACCGTTTTTTTTGCACTGACCAAAAATCGGTCTCAAGCCCACTAGGCATTTGCGACCTGTTTGAGCAAACCTCAGGCGTTAAGATCAACCGCCAGAAAAGAGGTGATGTATTTTGGAGATGGGAAAGTACACAGTCACATACCATTTTCGGTGAAGTCAGACTACACCAAAGTTCTTGGTGGGGGCTGCCGGAATGTGCCAAAAACGCTGGGATGAGTGTCTAGTGTTTAGTGAGGAAAAAACTGGTGAAGTGGTGCCATCGCTCGCTATCCTTCACGGAGAAGATCCTAGTGATAAAGTGTGAGGCCCTCCCAGTGTTACTGTACGTGGCCCACGTCTGGCCTTTGACCAAGAACAACACTGCAGTCACCAGAGAGGTTTCCCAACTGATCTGGGGGTCCAAGATGGATAGTGTCCGCAGGGAAACGATGCACAAAGCCCTGGAAAAAGAAGGTAAAGGGGTCCCTAACAAAGCCCGATCCTGATGGCCGCCTTTGTGTGTAGCTGCCTGAAGCTGTGTTGGGACGCCCACTACCCCGGCAACAAATGCCGGTACGTACTGGGTTTCTACTGGTATTGACTGTAAATTTGTAAACTAGTAATAAGTAGGAACCCGATTGCTAGTCAATCAGCTGATCACTTTTCTGGGGGGTAATATTCCCATTTAAAAAATAATTGGGTCACTCACTCCATGACTGTTTGTGGGACACTACCGTTAAAAACTGGCTAAGTCAGTAACACTCTCATCTCTTGAGTCAGAATGTTGTGAGTTTAAGTTCCACCTTGGGACTCAGAACTCGAGTCTAGATTGACACCCCCAATGCTTTTTCCTACGAGACGACAACAATAACAAAATTACATTGATCGGGCGCCTTTCACGTCAGGAGGGCATCCCGAGGCGTTGATGAAAATTTTGCAGCTGGACAGCAGGGGAGAAAAACAGAGGCAGATCGATGGCAGAGGAGCAAAGCAGAAACAGACATAGCAGGCAAAACAATGCAGAAGAGATGCTCAGTAGGATAAAACTGATCATGAAACACTTTTTTGAGGGGGGGAATCATAGCATACAGTTTAAATGTGTTTCAGTTGACTGTTACACTCCAATCACAAGGGATGTCGGATTGTACTGTTGTACTGAAACTTCAGTTTCACAATTCAGATGGGTAACTGATGGTGTAGTGCATACATATGCAGTAAAGTCCAGGAACTTGCTGATTTACATTCCAGTCTGTGTTGAATTTTTGCTGGTCATCAATCATATACCACACGATCCAAGAGATTTTAATTTGTCAACATTCTCAGAAATGGTTCAAACTGATTGTTGAACCTCAACCTTGTCTTCAAATCCCTCCACTCCTCTGCATCCCCCTACCTCTCTGACCTCCTCTCTCCTTAAATCAGCTCCCGTTGCCTTCGCTCCACCGGGTCTGGCCTCCTCCTTGTCCCCCATATCCTCCGCTCCACCATCGGCGGCCGTGCCTTCAGCTGCTATGCCCTGAGGCTCTGGAATTCCCTTCCTCACTCCCTTCGTCTCACCCCCTCTTTTCCCAGTTTCAGATCACAGGTAAACACCTTTCTCTTTGACCACGCCTTTGGTCACCTTTCTCCCCCTGCCCCTGGCTCTGGCCCGGAATCCGTGATTGTGAAGCGCTCTGAGACGCCGTCCAGCGTGCAGGGCGCTAAGTAAATCCAAGTTGTTGTTGCTGAAAGGTTGCTTCTTCAAGTCAATATTTACGAACATTTGAAATATATTCAGTCTAAAAGACTGAAATATGAATGGAAGTTTGGACACCGTCATGGTGAGTGAGCTGCCCTTCGATAGATCGCTGGACTTTATATGACATCCTGTTTAGCGCCTTGAGATGTCCTCCCGACGCGAAAAGCGCTGCATCAAATGTAAGGCTTTATTATTATTTTATTATAAAGGCGCAGTGTCAAATGGGAAGTTTATTAATCTGACTGAAAATGATTATTCTAATCTGTGGATTTTGTTATATCATGTTTTGGAGATGTCTCAAAGCGCTTCACAGGATACACTGTAAAGTGAATTGAGCCTTTTTTGTGGGTGATTTGTGGGTGAAATTTGTGGGTGAAACTTGGCAGTCAATTTACTCACAGCGGTGTCCCACAAACACTCGTGGATTGAGTGACCAAATTATTATTTAATTATTACCCCTGGAAAAGCAATCCACCAATGGACTAATGGTTGAGTGCCTACTCACTGCTAGGTAAACAGGCACGTGTGTGGAGTAAGGAAACTTGCCTAAGGTTTTGCTCTGCCCAGGAATCAAACTCAGGTGCTCTCGCTTGCGAGGTGGCGAGTGCTCTAACTCTAATGAGTCAGTTGCCTGTCGCACAGAGGGTTAATATTGTTCAGTATTTCTCTCTCTCTCTCTTCCCTCCAACCGCCCCAGGGACCGTGGGAAGGTGCAGGGAGAGGTTGCTACAGCAACCAGGAATTCCTCCTCGGAGCGACAACAAGGAGAGGTGGAGTCCGGAATTCTCCACTTCCTCCTCTCTGCTCTGACACACACACCAAACTTCACTCCTGTCACAGAGCATAGCAGGAGCTTGGCTCAGCTGAGTTCTGAGTCCCAATGTGGAACTTAAACCCACAACATTCTGACTCAGAGAGAGAGAGAAAGAGAGCGCACAGCGAATCTAACCAGAGCATAGAGAGAGAGACAGAGCTTAGCACAGAGAGAGCCATCGCACAGAGTGGAAGGTCAAGTCACTGAGGATACCGCCAACAGAGACTGAACAAGAGCAGCTGAGCTGAACACAGTGAGGAAGGAACGAACGAGCCACAGCCCAGAGCCCACAGCCAGTGAAGGCAGAGAGCAGACAGACGCACAGCGAGCGGAGACAGAGCAAAACACAGAGCCTTGAAATTAAAACTCCGTCAGGACCTTTAGCCGTCTACCGCTGGGGGTAAGAGCAATCAAGTTCTTCAAAATAAGTTTATTATCAGTTTAAATCTCGCCAGGTGTAAAATTTTCTCTATACAATCTGCTTTAGAAATAATAATATTAATCCTCGCAGTCGATACAGTGCTAGATCAGGGCTTTGAGACAGCTCACAGCTGTTTACCTAGCTTCAACAACAACTTGGATTTATATAGCTCCCTCCACGCCAGATGGCATCTCAGAGCGCTTCACAACAGCGGATCCCGGGGCCGAGCCAGGGGGAGGGGAAAAAGGTGACCGAAGGCGCGGTTGAACAGAAAGGTCTTTAGCCGAGACCTGAAACCAGGAAAAGAGGGGGCAAATATACCGTAAAGTGCAGAGACTGTGCATCTTGCGGGGGGGGAGGGGGGAAAGAGAATTTCATAGCAATGGAGCAGAGCGAGGATTCGGACTTCATTGACATGTGCTTGTTGATTTGGGTTTTGAATTAACCACAGATCGGCTGTGGACTCTTCCTCAATCCCTCCACCTTGCCACCTCCCCATCTCCCCCCACCCCCACCTCCATTTTCAGGTCTCACTTGAAGAATTCAATTCACTTTGCAGTATATTCTGTGAAACGCTTTGAGGTGTCTACAAGACGTGCAGAGCGATATATGAAATGCAAGGGTTATTATTTTTGTTTGGTTATTTCTTAATTATTGTCTTCTTCCATATAACCCACATTGCCTTTCCTGCCTCTTGAAAGGACCTGGATTCGATTCCCAGGCAAGGTGAAACATTGGCCATTTCCTTAATTCCACGCACAGCTGTTTACCTCGTAGGAACCCGGTTGTTAGTCAATTGACGGATGGCTCCTCTAGGGTTGATAATTCCCTTCAAAATGTTTTTAATAATTTACTCGCTTAATCTACCATTGTTTGGGAGGAGACACTGCTATGCGCAAGTGGCTGCCACATTTCACCCACAAAACATACAGTCACTTTACAGACGTCTAGATGATGCCATGAGGCACTATATCAAATGCAAGGATATATTACTGAATTCTGTCATTTTTTGAGAGCTTTTCTAATCTTTTTTGTCCTTTGGAGCGGATTAAATTGTGGTTCTGAGTCAGCTCTCTCTCTCTCTCTCTCTCTCTCTGTACTTGTCTCACTGCTAAGTAATGCTTGTTTTGACTTGAGCGGTGTGTTTCTGACCATTATGGGAAGTGAAAAGAGCTGCTTGCTGGGAGGAGTGCTCAAGTTGTTTCTGCAAATCTCTCTCTCTCTCCCTCCTACTTTTTTCTCTCCATAAATGCAGCATTCCAAGAGTGCATCGCATTCCCTTGCCCGCTTCCCCCCACCCCCTTCTCCTCCCACACTCACGCTGGCATTAGCATCGGTAACTTTTTATAGAATCACTGAATCTTACAGCACAAGAGGAGACCATTTGGCTAATCGTGGCAGTGCCAGCTCTTTTGAAAGAGCTCTAATAGTGGTAGTAATAATAATACTTGCGTTTGATATAGCGCCTTTGACCCATCTCAAAACGCTTCAAAGGATATACTGTAAAGTGTAGTGACTGTATGTTCTGTGGGCAAAACATGGCAGCCAATTGCACACAAGTGTCTCCCAAACAGTTGTAGATTGAGTGACCAAATAATTTTACTGCTAGGTAAACAAGAGTGTGTGTAGAGTAAGGAAACTTGCCTAAGGTTTCGCCCTGATCTGCCTGGACTAGAACCCAGGTCTCTCGCTTGTAAGGTGAGTGCTCTAACCACCAAGCTAAAGGACTCTGGCATAATGACCAGAGAGAGATTTTAAAACAATCCTTACATTTGAGTTACAGGATGTCCAAAAAATAGTGATACCATTAACAACAACAACAAATTACACTAGTATAGCGCCTTTCACGTCAGGAGGACGTCCCAAGGTGCTGAACAGTTAGTTCGGGACCCGAGCAGTGGGGGGAGCAATGGGATCGGCAAAGTTGGAGAGGAATGGGTGGGGGAAGGTGAGTGATCGAAGGCACAATCTAATCAGGAGATTTTGAGGAGGGATGGGAAGTGGCGAGGTGAAGGGACTACGGAATAGAGTTGTAGAGGGTGAGGGCAGAGTGGCTGAAGGCCCGCCGTCCAATGGAGGGGCCGGCATGGCAGTGGGCCTGCTGAGTGGAGGTAGCAGACAGGTTGGTGGGAGCACAGCACGGAAACTGCTCTGGTCAAGGTCACAAATTACATCTTGTCCATCTGTGACTAGGGCTCCCTCTGCCTCCTCATCCTCCTCAAGCTCTCTGCCACCTTTGACACTGTGGACCATTCAATCCTCCTCTGCCGCCTCAATCTTCAAGGTTCTGTCCTTAACTGGTTCAGGTCCTAACTCTCACACCATCTCCACTTGATCTCTTGACAACGGTTTCTCTTCCAGCGCCCACACCATCTTGTGTAGTGTTCCTCAGGGCTCTTTCCTCAAACATGGGGTAAATTTACACATGTATGCGGATGACTACCTCTCTGTGCCTCCACCCTCGATTCCAGGTCCACTGCTGTCCTGACAGACTGCCGGTCAGACATCAAGTCCTGGATGAGAGACAACTTGCTGCAGCTGACTGTTAGCAAAATCGGAGGTCCTCCTGATTGACTCGCTCCAGCGCCTCCGCTGGGTTCAATTCCAGGAATAATTGTAATATAATTATTAGATCAAATGCAAGGATTCTTATTTAAAATGTGTGAAGCATTGTGAAGTGTTTGGTTTGTGCTGTGTGGGAGCGAGTTGTTGTGAAACCTATTGAGATGTCTGTCCTTCGCTGAATAGGTATAAGATGTTTTGGTACAGGTCACACCCACATAGCCAGGGGTGTTCCTAACCACAGGAATCTTCCTCAGGGCTAGAAATCTTTACAGACAATCATTCTCATTCCAGTAATCTTCCCGCCACGAGGTGTTGAGAATGAAACCAGTTAGAAACTCTAGTATTCTGTCTCCAGAAATATATAGTTTTAACTTGGGACGTCCTAGCAAAGTGAAAGGCATTGTTGTTCATTGCTGATCAAAACTAATGGTTTATTAATCTGTGAGCAATTTGGTGAATTATATGGGGTTGCATAGTGTATTGGGTAGAGCCCTGGTCTTGCCATCTGAGTGGAACCGGGTTCAAATTATACTTGCATTTTTAGCGCCTTATCACATCATTGAGACATCTCAAAGAGCTTCACAGAATATACTGTAAAAAGTGAATTGATTCGGTAGCTGGTCAGCCTTCCCAATTCCTCCCTCCACAGGCTGCAGACAATTGAAAACTCTGTGGCCCGTGTCTTCTACTGTTCCAAATTCCATGACCCCATCTCCTTCATCCTCGCCCGACTCCATTGCCTCTGAGTCACATGATTGTGGAGTCCAGTAACTCCTGACATGAAAGGCACTATACAAGAGTAATTTTGTTGTTGTTGTTGTTGTTGTTATCGGCAAAATGCGACAGCCAAATGCGCACAGCAGTGTCCCACAATTACTCATGGATTGAGTGACACAATTATTAGCGTTTTTTGGGGGTATTATTACCTCCAGAAGACGATCCTGCAATTGACTAACAACTGGGTTCCTATATACTGCTGCTTGGTGTGTGTGGAGTAAGGAAACTTGCCTAAGGTTTCGCTCTGACCGGGAATCGAATCTGAGCCATCTTGCTTGCGAGGCGAGAGCCCTAATCTCTACCCTACCGGACGCTGAACCAACACAGCTGAGTAGCTTCAGTTTATTTTATCTTCCTTTTACGAATTTACATTCCATGACTGGAACAAACATAGAGATCAAACTGGCCAGTTCTAAAAAGAAACAGAATAACAAGGAAACAAGATTACCGGTCGCTTTATAAGGTCATTAAACTCAAATGTGCCACTGAGATTATTTCACACTGACTTCATGTGATGTGTAACAACTTCCTTCCTATGCACCGGAAGAACCTCCAGTGGATCTTGTTTGCCTAAAATAAACTGTTTTGTTTACGCTGGGGTTACTATGTGCTATATCTTGATGGGATTTCTTATGGTCCCCTCCCGAGCTGCAGATCATTCAGAGCTCTGCAGCTCATGTCCTCTCCTCTATAAGGCTCCTTGATCCTATCACCCCCGTTCCTTGTCCAGCTCCACCGTCTCCCCATCCCCGAGAGGATACAATTAAAAATCTTTATCTTCGACTTCAAAAGCCTTGTTCCTCCCTACATCTGTGACCTGCTGACTCCATATCAACCTGTCCACTCCATGTTTCATCCACCAGTGATGGAGCTCCTGTAGCTCAGTAGTTAGAGCACTCACCTTACAAGCTAAAACCTGTGTTTGAATCCAGGCAGATCAGGGCAAAACCTTGGACAAGTTTCCTTACTCCACACACACGCCTAATAATAATCCATCCCTAAAAAAAACAAGAAAAAATCCACAATAATAAAATTGGTCATTTCAATCCACGATTGTCTTGTGGGACAATGCTGTGTGCAATTGGCTGCCGCATTTTGCCCACAAATATACACCCAATTCACATTACAGTATTTTCTGCGAGACGTGGATAAGATGCGAAAAACGCTATATCAAATGCAAGGATTATTATTATGATGATGGTCAAGCTTTCAGCTTCCCTCAACCCATTGTTTGGAACTCCATGCAACAGTCCCTTCGCCTCGTTCCTTCCCTTGCAAGTTCACTTTTCTAGGGTTAATAATCCTTTCCAAAATTATAGCTTTCATACCCAAGATATATATTTAATATATATTCTGTGAAGCGCTTTGAGACGTCTTGAAAACGTGATAAGGCGCTATATCAAATGCAAGGATTATTATTATTATTTACACAGAAGAGTTTATTGGCTGAAATATGTGGTAATGCATTCTCTGTGTGAAAGTTTGGTCAAATTTGATATCCCATAATTTGCTGATCTAAACTTGCCATTATGAACAACTTTCCTATATAACAGCCTTGAAGAAGGGTAAAGACTGCGAAAATGACAGGGAGAGTGAGAGACAAAGAGTGGGAAGGATATAAAAATATCAAGTCCCTGCACTTTATTGCCTTTAAACCTTGAGAAGTTCTTTGAGGCATCCTCCCACCATGATAGGCGCTATCCCTAGTGCAAGAAAATAATAATAATTATTTGTTCACTCAATTCACAACTGTTTGTGGGATACTACTGTGCGCAACTGGCTGTCGCATTTCACCCACGCAATATACAGTCACTGCACTTTACTCTGTGAAGCTTTCTGAGTTGACTCGAACATGTGATGAGGTTCTATATCGAATGCAAAGCTTGCGATTATTATTATTAGGAGTTGTCTTATTACCAGTAACTGGAAAATACTCTGCCTGATTGGGCTCAAAGCGTCACATTCCCTTTTGTTCTGAACACAAAGGGGAAGTTGGGTGCTGTCTGATCACTTGTTTGCTTCTGGAGGAAGTGTGTAAAGCCAGGAGTATAAACATAAGTGAATAATCTGTGACTTTGCATACTGTGGTCCTTGCGATAATCTCAATGTGTCAGCTCAGCTCAATCGCTCTTGTCTCTGAGTCACATGATTATGGAGTCCAGTACTCAGTGATTAGTTAGAGCACTCGCCTTGCCAAGCGAGAGACTTGGGTTCAATTCCCGGGTTCAATTCAGGGCGAAACTTTGGGCAAGTTTCCTTACTCCGCACGCCTGGTAATAATCCCTAAAAAATAACAACAATAATAAATTGGGTCATTTGAATCCATGACAGTTTGTGGGGACACCGCTGTGTGCAATTGGCTGCCATGTTTTGTCCACAAATATACATACATTCAATTCACTTTACAGTATATTCTGTGAAGCGTTTTGAGACGTCTAGAAGACATAAAAAGTGCTGAGGTAAATGTAAGGATTATTATTATTATTATTATTCAAGCCCTGTGTTGGGACATTAAACTCACAGTCCAGGCTGACACTCCAGTGATGCGCTTGGGGGAGCGCTGCATTGTCAGTGAAGCCTTCGTGCAGACAAGGGGTTAAACCAAGGCCTGTTCACCCTAGCACCTCCCTACCTCTCCGATCTGATTGCTCCCCGACCCACTACCCTCTGCCACTGCTCGACTGGCTCCAGCCGCCTGCTTGTCCCTCGTACCCTCCATCCCACCATCAGTGGTCGCGCTTTCAACCACTGTGCCTCGTAACTCTGGAAAACTCTACCTCTATCCATCCAACCACCTTGCTCCCTCCTTCCCCATCTCCTGGCCTGGATACCTGGGAAAGACCTCCACCACCGTCAAGCGCTCTGGGACACTACCTTGTGTGAGTGGCACTATCGATGCAAGTTGCCGTTGTTCAGGTGGATGTTAAAAATCCCATGGAAAAGAGAAGGGAGTTTATTCGGATGTCCTGATCAACAATCTCCCCCAAATAAATTGGTCACTTACTTCATGGCTGTGCATGGGACAAAATTGTTGCATTCACAGTGATTACACTTGACAGAATGCAATGTCCTTCTGATGTGAAGAGCGCTATCTGAATGTAATTTGTTGTGTTTGTTGTTGCTGTGGTGTAGATGTAGTATAGATAGTGTACATGCATTTAACAGGAAGCTAGAGAGATCCATGAGGGAGCAGGCAATGGAAGGGTGTGGGAGGGAGGAAACGGGTGGAAACTTGCGGAGAGTATAAACACTGACACAGACTGATTGGGCTGAGTGGCTGTTTCCGTGCTGTGCAATCTGTGTAAATCTACACATTGAGATGTTTTGGTGTTATAATTCTTCTATTAAATACGTGTGTTACTATAACTTGTTATGAGAAAGTAACACACAGGCTATGGCCTGCTCCACGTCCCCCGCCTGGCCCATCCCACCATTCACGATCAGGCTTTCAGCCTCTCTGCCCCCACCCTTTGGAATTCCATCCCATGATCCCTGCAACTCCCTCCCTTGCCGCCTTCAAGGCCCGTCTCAAGAACCTTCTCTTTGACTGCGCTTTTAGCCACCCTCCTTCCCACCTACCCTCCCTGCCCTCAACCCCTCCTGATCCCAACCCCCTGCTCAGGTCTAAATCGCTGACTGTCCAGCAGCTTGGGACGTCCTCCCAAAGTGAAAGGCGCTGTGTAAATGCCATTGAGCGGTTGTTGTTGTTGTGAACGACTGCAACTTAAACCTCATAGAATTGTTTCGCAGAAAATGCCATTGAGCTTGGCAAGTCTGTGCTGGTGTGTCTCCCCACCCAGTTTAATGTCTACTCATCCTCTCCCAATAGCACGTCCCACACCCTTTAACATTCCTCCTTGGGATCAGGGAGGGGGCCGTAGGCATGGTTGAAGAGAAAGGTTTTGAATCAGGCCTTGAACAACAACAACAATAATAAAATTACATTTATAGAGCGCCTTTCATGTCAAGAGGATGTCCCAAGGCGCTGACCAGTCAGGTTGGGACCCGAGCAAGGGAGAGGGGTGGAGTAGGGGGGAGGGGAGGGAGAGAGTTGGGAGGACAGCAGAAGGCATGGTCGATGAGGAGGGTCTTGAGGAGGGCCTTCAAGGAGGCGAGGGAGGGAGCGGCCTGATGAATGAGGCAGTGGTGGAGTCAGACAATGTTGTAGAGATCAGGGAAGATAGAGCGGATCACGGTACGGATATGGAAAGGAAGGACAGTTGAAGGTTGGACAAGACGCCTAGGTTCCTGACTGGATGTCTCTGAGATGTGATAAGGATTATTATAATAAGTAAAATTGATCATTCATCTCATGCCTGTTTTGGGACATTAGGCTGGACACAAATTGGCTGTCGCGTTCGCCTAAAAAGTACATAGTCACTGCACTTCCAAGCATATCTTTGAGATGTTCTCCTGACATGAAAGGCTCTTTACCAATACCAGGTTCATTTTTTTTATCCCAATCAAATCAGCGTGAAAATATACAGTTCCTCGACGTGCTCTGGTGAGAGGGGGATGGAGAGGCCTGGAGCTTGGTGAAACACACAATGGATCCCAGACGTACTCCAGTGAAACCTCGCTTGGGGAGAGCCCCACCCACCTCGGGGAGAATCTCACAGTCTGGAGCGAGACTCCAACAAACAGCCAGAGTGTTTGTAAGTCACAATATTTATCATGATATAGTATTTAAACAGCGTAATCGATCAAACGACTGTGGACTCTGCGGGACTCTGCTGTGGGCAATCAGTTGCCGCGTTTCACCCACTTTGCAGTGTGTCCTCCGAGGCGCTTTGAGATGTCTCGAATACATGGTAAGGCGCCGCATCAAAGGGCAAGGATTGTTGTTGTCACTGTGCTGGGCGGCTCCTCACAAGAGAGAGTGTCATTTTAATAAGCTGATCACCGACAAGCTGAAGGGAGAAGTTAGCATTTTTTTTTCAACACTCACACTCACTGCCACACACACAGACGCACATGCACAGACATGCATAGATTTGCATACATTTACATAGACCAACTGATCCACTTCAGTCTTTATAATCCACACAGGTCTGTACCCGTTCCTCCCTCCCTCCCTCCCTCCCTCACGTCCACGTTTTCCATTCTCCTCTCTTTCATAGGAAGGGTGTGACGTAGTTCTGAAAACCTGTAGAGTTGTGGTTAGCACGCTCACCTTGCAAACGAGAGGACCTCTTTGACTGTAGAAATACCTCTGTTAGGTCTCCCCGTACAAGTCTCTTACAAGTGCGACACGCACAGTCCTGGGGAAAGCACGGAGACAGCTGCTGTGTTGGAGGGGCCATCTTTAAAGTGAGACATTAAATTGGGTTGTCCCACCAGCTCTGGCCTGCTCCTCGTCCCCTGCCTGCTCCCGGCCACCCCAAGATCGGTCTCTCGATAAAGCTTTGTACATTTTACGATCTCAGTGTTTCACCTAACCTCAAGATCCTCCTCTTTGACCGTGCCTTTGGTCACCCTCCTAGTCCTAACCCTCCCCGCCCTCCAAATCCCAACCCCCAGCTTGGCTCCCTATCTCCTTGCTGTCCGGCATCTTGGGACGTCCTCCGACAAGATAGGCGCTGTGCAAATCAAATGTGTCTCTTGGAAATTGCAGGAGAAATACCAGCGTGAAGCTGCGTACCTCTTCAAACAAGAGCAGAGCTTCAGGAACGCTCTGTCTGATCGGGACACGTACATCCTCAAACACCTGCTTACTGCCGGTGAGTGACAGCATGAAGGTCTGGCTCGTGAGGGGGTGGTGGAGGTGGCTGGGGGTGTATATTTGCGTGTGTGTGTTTAATGTGAGTGAGTACATTCTGTGCCCCCGTACAGTAACTCATTCTAGAGACACTTACATGAGTATGAGTCTAATGTGTCTATACGCTATACCTCTCCATGTGTGTGTGCGTGTGTGTGTGTGTGCATGTAGGTGTGTAACCTGATGTGTATATGTGTGTGTGTGTATATATACAAGCACACTGTGTGAATGCTGTGTGACTGCTGTCTCATTCTTCGGGACACTACCATGCACGAAGTGCATTATATAAATGTTAGTTTTTGGTGTGTGTGTGTGTGTCCGTGTATATATGTGGTATCCTGTAGCTCAGTGGTTAGACCACCCGCCTTACAAGCAGGAGACCTGAGTTCAACTCCAAACAGGGTGAAACCTTGGACAAGTTTCCTCATTCCACATGCCTGATAATAATACAACAACAACTTTGATTTATATAGCGCCCTCCACGCCAGACAGTGTCTCAGAGCACTTCACAATAGCGGATCCCGGGACCGAGCCAGGGGCAGGAGTATAAAGGTGACCAAAGGCGCGGTCAAAGAGAAAGGTCTTCAGCTGGGACCTGAAGCTGGGAAAAGAGGAGCAAGACGAAGGGAGTGAGGAAGGGAATTCCAGAGCTTCAGGGCATAGTGGCTGAAGGCATGCCGCCAAGGGTGGAGCGGAGGACTCGGGGGACATGGAGGAGGCCAGACCAGGTGGAGCTAAGGCAACGGGAGCTAGTTTGAGGAGAGAGGAGATCAGAGGGGTAGAGGGGTGCAGAGGAGTGGAGGGATTTGAAGACAAGGGTGAGGAACTTGAAGTTGATCCTCTCGGGGACAGGGAGCCAGTAAAGTCTGGCAAGGACTGGGGTAATGGGGGAGCGAAGTTTGGTGCGGGTGAGAACACGGCCAGCAGAATTCTGAATGAGCTGGACTCTGTGGATTGTGGTGGCGGAGACACCGGCGAGGAGGGCATTGGAATAGTCCAGCCGAGAGGTGTCAAAGGCATGGACCAGGGTTTCAGTGGCTTTTGGGGTGAGGTATTGCTGGAGACGGGTGATCCATAGGAGGTGGAAGAAGGCGGTGCTGATGAGGGACTGGATGTGAGGGAGGAAGGAAGGTTGGGGGTCGAACCTGACGCTTAGGTTGCGCACAGGTTTGGAGAGTTTTAGGGTTAGACTGGGAAGGTGGAGGAGGTGAGAGCCATGCGAATGGAGACATTGACGAGAGCCAAGGAGTATGGCCTCCGACTTGTCAACATTCAGCTGCAAGAAATTGGCGCTCATCCAGCTCCTGATGTCTGACAGGCAGGCTGACAGAACATCAGGGACTGGGGGTCACAAAGTGAAGTGGAGAAATAGAGTTGGGTGTCATCCGCGTACATGTGGAAGATCTCTCTGTGTGACCAGCGTGTGTGATACGCTGTGTGTGTGTATTTGGACTCACTGTCTGTGTATAACCCTGTGTGTGTATGTTTACTGTGTGTATATATATATATATATTATATACTGTATATATATGGACCAGCTGTCTCTGTGTGTAACCCTGTGTGTGTGTGTGTTTGCTATGTGTAGATGCTGCTGATCACAGAGCCCGGCCATTACTGAAGGCCTCTCTGGTGGAGTTAGAGGAAAGTTTCCAGTCCTTGTGTAAGCAGACGGACGAGATCTGCCTGACACTTGGCAACCACACAGGCCGGCAGGACATCCAGGACCTGTACCTGATCAGACAGCCACAGCAGCTGGGGGAGGTGTACATACGGTGAGCTGGGGTTGGCTGTGGCTGGGAGGTTGAGTGGTCCAGGAGGGTGGGGGGGAGTGGGAAGGGGGATTGGGGCACAGTCGCAAACCCAGAGATATCAACAACAGCCACAAAATTATACTTGTATAGCGCCTTTCACGTCAGGAGGACATCCCGAGGTGTTGGGAAGAAAGGGGGCAAAGCGGGAGAGATCGTTTAGCCTATGGAATCTGTTCTAGCTCAGTGGTAATGCGCTCTCTCTCTTTCTCTCTCTCTCTCTAGCTCTCTCTCTCTCTCTCTCTCTCTCTGCCTCTCTCACTCGCTCAACCTCGCCTCTGAGATCAAAGCTTGTGGGTTCAAATCATCAGGACATAGAATTGCACAGTCTAAACTGACACTCCAGGGCAGCACTGGGGTGGGTGTTGTATTGCCGGCGATGCTGTCCTTCAAATGAGGCATTAAACCGAGCTCCTCGTCTGTGCCTCTTCAATGGACGTTAACGATCCCGCGGTGCTATTCGGAAAGACAGAAGGAATTTCTCTCTCCCGCACTCCTGACCAACAATCACCCAAATAAAATTGGTTACTCACTTCTCAACTGTTTGCAGAACAGTGCTGCGTGCAATCGGCTGCCGTGTTTCACTCACAGAATATGCAGTCACTCCACTTTACAGTACATCCTGTGGAGCACTTGGAGATGTCTCGACCACATGAAAGGCGCAGTATCAAATATGAAGATTATTATCATTATTCCTTCATCCCCACTGTCCCGTCCTATCCCTACAGCCCTTCATACCTCTACCCTGCATATATATACCTGTCCACTTCCCTCTTGAAACCCACAATGGACTCTATCTGCCTCTACCATAGTGCTCGTAGAATATTCCACATCCAACTGTGTGGATTAATGTCTGTGTATGTGGGGGCAGGGGGTGTGTTATTCTCGAGCAGTCTCTGATTGACTGTTTTCTCTGCCATGACTCAGCTACTTCAAGGCTTTCTCAGACTACACAGTGAATGGCGGCTTTGAACACATTGCCAAACAGAGCAGGTATGAACCAAAGGGTAAGGGGAAGGAGTGTTAGATGAGGTGGTGGGGTGGAGGGGGGGCTGGTGGGTGGGGTGATGGGGTGGGGGGGGCTGGTGGGGGTGGGGGCAGTTGGATGAGCGGAGGGGCCTTTGGGTGAGTGGAGTAAGCCACACTTGCCCTGGGATATGAGCATAACATGTCCTAGTTGGAGACATAATTTCACAGCAACCCTCTGATAGAGGACAGAATTTGCTGATGAATTTCCTTGCAATCCTGAAATATTTGAGAAGGGGGAAGTGGTTGAGGTTCACTTCCTCATTCCCAACCCCCACCCCCAACCTGGACTCGGAAAAAGCACCAGTGTGGAGTCCTATAGCTTAGTGGATAGAGCACTGGACTGTTTTGTATATTTTGTAGACCACACGCAGCAGTCTAATTTCCCACAGATAGAGAGTAGGTCTTAGTTAAGGGATACACAGGCAATCCACTTTACAGTCAATCCTATAAGACTTTCTTCCGAAGTGATACGGTGCAGTACCAAATTGTTGTTATAAACCCTGTCTCTGTAAACTGCTGTGAGACCTTCCCCTATATGCCTACGCACAGCAATACCAGATGTGTGGGAATTGTTCACTTTTCCTTGGCATTGTACCCATATACAACAAGTTACATTGAAGCAGCGCTTTTCACGTCAGGAGGACACAAAGACGCTGGACAGTCAGCGATTTGGATCGGAACTGGGGCTTGGGATCAAGGAGGGTGGAGGCAGGGAGAGCGAGGGTAGGAGGGTGACTGAGTGAAGAGGAGTGGCTGGAGACGGGCCTTGAAGGAAGTAAGGGAGGGGGTGAGCTTGAAGGGCCTGTGGGAAAGGGTAGAGGCAGTGAGGCTGAAGGTTTAACCACTGATGGGGAAGTGGGTACCAAAACACACACATATCCACAAGAAAGTAAAGAGCTAACCAAATGCACCAAAACCCTTGTTACTTTTCCTTTCCCCAAAATGCACCTAGTGACCATTGGAAGAAGCATAAGAAGGTATTGAAAGGCTTGCTGCCGGATTTGCATGCCAAGGAACCAGTTGCAATCATTCTTCAGCGGCTGTTCCTGGACTTCATCCGCCTGCATGTCCACAAGTATGTGGAGGTTATCCGGAGACTGTCCCATGGCATGGAGAAGGTCAGTCTGATCGCTCAACTCTCCACCGCTTCCCAGTCATCCCACAATCCCTCATTTCCCAGGTGGAGTCCCGTAGCATAGTGGGTGTAGCGAGAGGACCTGGGTTCAATTCTTAATAAGGCAAGTTTCCTTATTCCACAAGCCTCTGTTTACCTAGCAGTCAGTAGGAACCCGGTTATTAGTCGATTGATGGCTTTGCAGAGGTAATAATCCCTCCAAACTCTCCCCTCCAAAAACTTTGGTCACTCAATCCATGATTGTTTGTGGGACAATGACTGCTGTATGCAATTGGCTGCCATGTTTCACCCCCAAAATGTATAATCAATCTACTTTACAGTATATTCCCTGCCTTGCCTCCTTCAAGACCGGTCTTAAGACTCTCCTCTTCAACTGTGCCTTCAGCCACCCTCCTTCCCTCCCTCATCCCAACCTCCCACTCCACCCAGCTCGGGTCCTGACCCCTGACTGTCCAGTGCCTTGGGATGTCCTCCCGACACGAATGGCGCTCTACAAATGTAATCTTGCTGTTGGATAAGGGTTTTCTGCAGTTCTTAAAAGTTTTCTTTAAAATAAAAAGGAACTGGTGGGAAATTAATGTCACCATTTGGGAGTCAACAACAACGTTGACTTATATAGCATCCTCTGTGCCGGGCGGTGTCTCAGAGCGCTTCACAATAGCGGATCCTGAGACCGAGCCAGGGGCAAGGGTAAACAGGATGCTAGGATTTCAGATCATCGTCAAAACAAAACGTTAGGAGAGTTTTAAGTTTAAAAAATAACATCAAATTACATTTACACAGTGCCTCTCATATTGGGAGAATGTCCCAAAGTAATGGAGGTTGGAGTCAAGAGGAGTAGAGGGCAAGGGGGATAGGAAGGGTGGAGGGCAGGGAGGGTGGGGGCAGGAGGGTGCCCAAAGACAAGGTCGAAGAGGAAGGTCTGAGACGTGCTTTAAAGGAGGCAAGGGAGGAGCGAGTGAGATTGTGGAAGGCACAGTGGGATGGAGTTCCAAAGGGTGAGGGTTGAGGCTAAAGGCTTAACTGTGGGTTGTTAGGACATGGAACTTCCAACCTGGAAGCGTGTTAGTTCCCCATATTCATTTTTTAGAGGGAACTAGGTAAATATCTGAAAAGGAGAAGTGTAGGAAGGTGCTTGTTGGTGTGGTGGGGGAGCAGGAGGAGGTGGAATGCGAATGGAAGGGTTGGGTGAAGAAAGCGAGTGAGATTAGGCTTCAACAACAAAATTATATTTGTAAGCATCTTTCACGTTGTGAGGACACAGAGCAAATACCAACTCTAGTTAGAGTTGGATGGGCTCCATAATCTTTTCTTATGATGTGAAATATTTGGTTCTGAAACAAAACTTTGGTAATAATAACTCTTGCATGTGATATAGCACCTTATCATGTTGAGACAACAACAACAACAAAAATACATTTCTAGTGCGCCTTTCACATTGGGAGGATGTCCCAAGATACTGAATAGTCAAGTCGAGACCCGAGCAGGAGAGAGGGGCAGGGTAGGGGGGAGGGGAGGGAGAGAGTTGGGAGGGCAGCAGAAGGCACGATTGGAGAAAAGAGTTGAGACTGGCCTTGAAAGAGGCGAGGCAAAGGGATTGTGGGATGGAGTTCCAGTGTGTGGGGGCTGAGAGGCTGAAAGCTTGTTGATCGATGTTAGGGCGGGTTGTGCAGGAGATATGGAGCAAACCAGAGCCCGCTGAACAGAGGGGACGGGCAGGTTGATAGGGGCACAGCAGGTCAGAGAGATAGGAAGGGGCAAGGCCTTTATAGTGCAGAATGCACTATAAAGTGAATTAATCCACGGTAGACCAAATAGCCCAAGGGACAATTTCATGCACTCCCCCCACTGCCCCCCTGCCCCCCTTATCCATTTCATCTGGCTCACCTGCTCTCCCCATAACCCACAAATGTTATTTTCTGGGATAATCTTGTAAGCGAACGACAACCACCGCCTCCTCTTCGCCACAACCAATCAGCTCCTCCGCACCCCCCCCCCCCCCCCCCCGTCTCGCTTCGCAGATCCTCTCCTCAAATGCACGTTGCAAGGGGATGTTGGACTTCCTCGAGTCCAAAATAGAGAGAATCCACTCTGCAGTTTCCTCCCCCCACCTCTCCTCCACCTCCGCCCCGCCATCCGTTATTTCAAACCTCCACCCACCCCACCTTTCATACTTTCATCCCCACCTCCCCGTCTTCAGTCACAAAAATAATCACTTCCATGAAACCGTGTTCACTGGACCCCATCCCCACCCTCCTCCTCCGTACCCAGCTCCACCTTTTGGCCCCACACATCTCTGACACCATCAACCTTTCCCTCTCCTCAGGTACCGTCCCTACCTCCCTTAAAACAGCCACCATCACCCCTATCCTGAAAAAACCCTCCCTTGATGCGTCGTAGCCATCAAGCTACCGACCCATCTCCAACCTCCCGTTTTTATCTAAGGTCCTTGAAAGAGTGGTTGCATCCCAGCTCCGCTCTTTCCTCTCAACTCACTCACTCCTTGAACCCCTCCAATCAGGTTTCCGCCCTGCTCACAGTACAGAAACTGCCCTGGTTAAGGTTACAAACGACATCCTAACCGCCTGCGACCAGGGCTCCCTCTGCCTCCTCGTCCTCCTTGACCTGTCTGCTGAGTTCGACACAGTCGATCACACCATCCTCCTCCAACGTCTTTCCTCCCACCTCAACCTTCAAGGCATAGTCTGGTTCCATTCCTACCTGACCCACCGCCTACATTTTGTATCTTCCAACGGTTTCTCCTTAACCCCCTCACGGTTTCTCATGGCGTCCCCCAGGGCTCTGTCCTCGGCCCCCTCCTTTTCACCATTTACACGCTCCCTCTGGGCAATGTCATCCGCAAACATGGGGTAAATTTCCACATGTATGCAGACGACACCTAACTGTACCTTTCCGCCTCATCCCTCAACCCCCAGACCATCGATGTTCTGACAGCATGTCTGTCCGACATTGAGTCCTGGACGAGGGACAATTTCCTCCAATTGAACGTGAGCAAGACCGAGGCCCTCCTGATTGGCTCAAGCCAGCGCCTCCACACATCGGGCGCTGCCAGCCTCAACATCCAAGGCTGTACTCTCCACCTCATAAAGCCAGTCAGGAACCTCGGCATCACGTTCGACCATAAACTCTCCCCCACATCCACGCCTTGACTGGCACCGCTTATTTCCACCTACGCAACATTGCCAGGCTCCGCAACTATCTCACCCCCCGCGCTGCCGAAACACTCGTGCATGCGTACATCACCTCACGGCTGGACTACGGAAACTCTCTCCTCGTCGGTCTCCCCAGCTCCTCCATTCACAGGCTGCAGGTCATCCAAAACTCTGCAGCCCGTGTACTATCCCGCACCCGCGTCCGCAACCACATAACCCCCACCCTCACCTGTCTCCACTGGCTCCCCATCCTCCAGAGGATCGAGTTCAAGATCCTCGTTCTCGCCTTCAAGGCCTTACACGGCCTTGCCCCGCCCTATTTAACCGATTTACTCTCCCCCTATAAGCCCACCCGGACCCTCCGTTCAGCAGCAATTGGCCTGCTCCAAGCCCCCCGCCTGAACCGCCCCACCATCAGAGGCCGGGCTTTCAGTTTCTCCGCTCCCACCCTGTGGAATTCCATCCCCCAATCCCTCCGCCTTGTTTCTTCCCTTTCCTCTTTCAAGGCCGGTTTGAAAACTTTCCTCTTTGACCGTGCCTTTTGTTCCCCCCCAAACTTTTCGACCTCCCCTACGTGTTTCACCCCTTCCCGAACACTCCCCTCCCAGCTCGGGTCACACGCCTCCTGTGCAGCGCCTTGGGACATCCTCCCGACGTGAAAGGCGCTTTATAAGTTTAAGTTGTTGTTGTTGATATACTGTAAAGTGAATTGGCTGTATATTTTGCTTACGTGGATGTTTCTCAAATAGGGGCATCCAGCTCTCAGCAACCAAAAGGACTCCACCCCACCCCCACCCCCACCTCCACCCCCACCCCCACCTTTGGGTGTGCCTTACATCTTATAGATGTCTTTGTTTTTGTTGTTGTTATGTATCAAAATGGATGATTTCCCTTTGCTCCTGTCTTTCCAGGTTCCTCAGAGAAATCCGATTGGAGAGGCCCTGGCCAGGTTCATCAGACTAGAGCAGTGGGTTAGACAAGTGCTGGATGTGGCAACTCTCACGATGATCCTGTGGAACTCTCTCGGCACCAAAATGACCGTGAGTTTCTTCAACACTGTGAAGTAGGGGTTAGAACACTGGCCTCGCAAGCCAGAGGACCTGGGTTCAATCCCCAGACGGGGCAAGGCATGGCAAGGCAAAACCATAGCCAAGGTTTTTTTTTGGAGTCAACTGGGCGTCTGACACCGATCACTTTGCTTAAGAGTCTCCAGTCCAAACTGAGACCAACTTTGCTTATTCCACACGCCTCTGTTTACTAGCACTAAGTAGGAACACAGCTGTTGATTGATTGGTGGATCGCCTTTACAGGGGGAAAGAATAATTTAAAAGAATAATAATTTGGTCACTCAATCCACAACTGTTTGTGAGACACTGCTGTGCGCAATTGGTCGCCGTGTTTCGCCCGCAAAATATACAGCCAATTCACTTTACAGTATATCCTATGAAGTGCTTTGCGACGTCTCAAAGACATGATAAGGCACTGTATCAAACATACGGATTATTATTATTATTACTATTATTATTCTCGACACACACGCATGCCCACACTGGGTAATGCCCCGAGACAAAATGGAGAAAGCAACTGGCTGGGACAAGAGAGTTTGTTTGGGGAGAGTAAAGAATGAGAGAAGGAAATGCCGTCTGACTCATCGAAGCCTCATGTTTTGGCCCAACGTGCCATTGAATGTCACAAAGAGCTCTCTCTGAGCATAGGTCAGGCATTTGCTTCCTGTCTGCTGGACTATCTGTGAGCATTTCCTCCTACCACCCCCACCCCCACCCCCTCCCAACTGACTTCCTCTTCCACCTACACTTGGGAGGGGTCATTGTCTCCCAGATGCAGAGATAATGGACACCGATAGAGAAAGCCCCTCCTCATTACTGAGTCCATCACAGCACATTGAACATCATGTAATCCTCTCCGGAATCTCCCACTTATTGCTTTGAGCACACTAAATCGTGGGACCTTTCACACTCAGCTTGAGTAGATACAAATTGTACCTCTGCAAGCCACGCATTAAATAACGATCCTTGCATTTGACAGAGCGATTTATCACGTCTTTCAGACGTCTCAAAGCACTGCAAGTGGTGAATTGGATGTATATTTTGAGGGCGAAACAAGGCAGCCAATTGAACACAGCAGTGTCCCACAAACAGTCATGGATTGAGTGACCACATTATTGCATTTCTATTTGGAATGATCTTTAACCCCGGAAAGCGATCCTGGTTTCAACTTACTGCTAGGTAAACAGAGGTGCGTGGAGTAAGGAAACAATCAGTCTACGACCTTTTGTGGGACACTGCTATGTGCAATTGACTGCCTCGTTTTGGCCAGAAAATGTACAGTTACTCTGCTTTACAGTATATTCTGTGAAGTGCTTTGAGACGTCTTGAAGACGTGATATGGCGCTTTACCAACTGCAAGGATTATTATTACTATTAACCCTTTTCTTTGAATGTGTCTTCTGTACAACACCCCCGTGCTTCAAAATGTTTGTTTGGGCAGCTGGGTGTCTGACACATGAACTAACCCATCAATTTGCTTAAGAGAACTTGTAATATCGCACTTCCCTGAACTACTGATTACTCAATGGGGGGAGGTGGGTGTGGGTGGCTAGTGTGTGCTCCTTGACTCAGGCATTTGAAGCACAATGTCTCTAGTCTGTGATTCAGTCTCTCACACACTTGCCTCTTAAGTTTGAAGCTTGTGGGTTTGAACCCCACATCATGAAGCTCACTGCAAGACTGGGTGGGGGTGGGTGGGGGGTGGTGAATGGATGGGAGGCTGCATTATTAGACGTTCTGTCCTTCAGATGAGATTTTAATCCAAGATCCTGTTCAGGTGGACATTAAACATCCCATGTCATCATTGGCAAAAAGAAGAAAGTCTCTCTCTCCTTATCTCACTCTCTATCTCTCAGTGATTTAGCTCACAATTCTGCAAATAAAATGGATTACTCACTCCATAGCTGTTTGCGGGACACTAACTGTGTGCAACTGGCTGCTGCGTTCCCATGTTTTAAATTATGCAAATACACTTTACAGAAAAGCATGTGAAAGCTTTGAAACATCCTGTGGATGTGAAAGATTCTGCAATCAGATGTAGGGAAATTATTATTAATTTTTTAAAAAACTTCAGCAGCTGATTTACACACAGCACCCATCTCTTAAGCAATGGGTGAGAAGGTTTCTCTCTTGTCAGGCCTGACCCAAGTTTCTCAATCTTTTCTGTGTTGAACCTAATTAGTATTTCAACATCTAATCTTTCTGCTATTTATACTCAATCCAACCGTTTGTAGAGTCCCGTAGCTTACTGTTGTTAGCACACTCACCTCGCAAGTGAGACAAACCGGGTTCGATTCCCAGGCTGGGCGAGACCTAAGGCAAGTTTCCTTCCTCCACACACATGCCCCTGTTTAGCCGAACAGAAGAAGGAACCCTGTTGTTAGTTGATTGACAGATTGCGTTCTGAGTGTAATAATCCTTCCCCACAAAAAATAATAATAATAAGTTGGTCGCTCAATCCATGACTGTTTGTGGGATACTGTTGCGCGCAATTGGCCCACAAAAACTACAGGGAGTTTTTTTTGAGGGATTATTACCTCCCAGAAAGCGATCCGCCAATTGACTGACAACCGTGTTCCTACTTGTTGCTGGATAAACAGCGGCTTGTGGAGTAAGGAAACTCGCCTAAAGTTTCGCCCAGGGCCCAGCTGGGAATCGAACCTGGGTCCTCTTGTTTGCGAGGTGAGGCAAGGCGCTCTAACCACTGAGCTGCAGATATCCGACTGATTTAAAAATGAATCGGAATGAGATCCTCGCCTCCCTGTTGTGCTAATGGTCGCCTGGTTCCCTTGTTCCCAGGAACAGTTACGGGCCCCCGGGCGCAGACTGCGTGAGGACAGCAAGGATGCCCCGCTCACCTTCGTCAACGGTCGTCATGATGACCGCCTCCTCCTCTTCAACGACTCCCTGGGGGTGATTCAGGTAAACGATATTCCAGGGGCTTGGCGGGGGAGGGAGGGGGCGGGTAGGGGTTCGAGGGGGTGGGGGTTCCTGGGTTAATAATCCTTTCAAAACAGGCTTTTCTCTCTCTTCCCTTCATGGCCGTTTGCAGGATCTTGCTAGCGCAAAATAGCTTCTCATTGGAAAAAAACCAGTCACCACAGTTGACATAAATTTCTGGTGAAGCATTACAGGGGATCTCAGTGTTTCAAGCTCTGGATCAAGTTGATGGTTAGAACACGGAAGTGATTTTGTGCGCAGGAAGGTCTCGCAAACTGCCATGGGGTGAACGAGCGATTATTTTGTCAGCCAGACTGACACTAAAGTAGGTTATCGAATGGGAGCACAGAGCAGAACTCCACAGTAATTTATAGGCACTCCCTCGGCTGGTATTCATTGAAATAATTTTTTTTAATATCACTGGTAATTCAGGTTTTTCTACCTTACAGTGAAATGGTAGAAATTTGAGATGTCATTAGGCTAAGTAGCCTTCCAGTGCATTACAAATACACCTTAGAAATAATATAAACTTGTCAATAACACATCTGCTTATCCATCAGTAACTGTAGCTCAGCGGTTAGAGCACTCGACTGGCAAGCGAGAGACTTGGGTTTGATTCCCGGCAGGGCGAAATCTTGGGCAAGTTTCCTTACTCCACACGCCTGATAATAATCCCCCAAGAAAACAAACAATAGTAATTTGGTCACTCAATCCACGACTGTTTGTGGGGACACTGCTGTGCGCAATTGGCTGCCGCGATCCGCCCACAAAATACACAGTTCACTTTATTATATATTCTGTGAAGCGCTTTGAGACGTCTAGAAGACATGAAAAGCGCTTTATCAAATGCAAGGATTATTGATGAACCGCCTCATTGAGACGTCTCAAAGCGTGTAACAGGATATACCGTAAAGTTAACTGACAGGCAGGAGCCAAGGCTTAGGGGTGGGTGGGCTGGGGGGAGCCCAGCGTGTGTGTTGGGGTAACTGCCAGAGTCTAACCAGCTAAACCCACACATAGCTTGGCCATTGCTATCGCTGTCTGGCAAGCGGAGCCTTGGGTGGCCTGGAGTGTCACCTGCTGGGGTAATGTTGTCAATTCCCATAACTGATCTCCCTACAGAAGCCATGGAAGATAATCTGCTGCCCTCAGCGAGTCTTTAGTGATGCCTTCCCTTTCCTATCCTGTTAGAAGTTCTGGTGTCCTTACAGCTTACACTTGCCTCACAAGTGAGAGGACCTGGATTCTATTCCCGGCAGAGCGAGAGGTTGGGCAAGTTTCCTTACTCCCTATGTGCCTCTGTTTACCCAGCAGTGGTAGGAAACCGGTTGTTAGTCGATTGACGGGTTGCTTTCCGGAGGTAATAATCACTGCAAAAAAATTTGGTGGCTTGATCCACGACTGGTTGTAGGGACGCTGCTGTGCGCAATCGGCTGCCGCGTTTCGCCCACAAAGAAACACGCAGTCAATTCACTCGACAGTATATTCTGTGAAGACGTCTCGGAGATGCGATAAAGTGTTGAATGAAATGCAGGGATTATTATGATGATAGACTTTGACTTCTCTATCTCTCTGTAGGGCTCGGATGGGAACATTTATAAACTGGACGCCGTGTGGGTGGAATCCCTGGCGGAGACGAACTCGGAAAAGTGAGTTTGGCTGCGTCGATGTCGCAGAAACGTCTTAAAACACCTCACAGATAATTCGCAGACAAGCAAGTGTAGTAACTGCGTTTGTAGGCCAATATGGAAGTCATTTTGCATAGAGCCACACCCAGAACAATGATCCCATCAAATGGGACTCGGTGAAACACGACGACAACAAAATTACTTTTGTAAAAGGCAAGTCAGCTATTAGGTGTGGTGTGCTGTCTTGGATACTGGAAGTGACATCAGCAGTGACCTCACAACAACAACAACAACAAAATGACCCTTGTATAACGTCTTTCAGGACCAGCGAATGAGAGCGGCAGTCATTTTGTCATGGAACGCGCTGTATATAAATGTTACTTTGTTGTTGCCTCAAATTTCCACCATTTCATTGTCAGGTAGAAAAACCCGAATTACCAGTGACACGAAAGGCTTTTATCTCAATGATAATACCAGCCGAGGGAGTGCCTGTAAATTACTGTGGAGTTCTGCTCTGTGCTCCCATTTGATAAATCCACTTTAGTGCCAGTCTGGCTGACAAACTAATCGCTCGTTCACCCCATGTGGTTTGCGGGATCCTCCTGTGCACAAAATCACTGCCTTGTTCTAACTATCAACCTGATGCTTGATCCAGAGCTTCTAACACTGAAACCCCTCTGTTTAATGTCTCATCAAAAGGGACAGCACCTCCGACAATGTCAGCGCCTTGGGACGACCTCCCAGCGCCTTGGGATGTCCTCCTGACGTGAAAGAGCTAACACAAGTGTCATTTTTGTTGTTGTTGTTGTTCCCTGGCCCTGTGTTCGACTTTCAGTCTAGACCATGGGCTCAAATTCCGATAAGAATAATGATAATATCATCAAAATATTAATCCTTGCATTTGATGTAACATTTGATCACGTCTTCAACACATCCCAAAGCGCTTCACACGTCAACACATCCCAAAGCGCTTCACACGTCAACACATCCCAAAGCGCTGTAAAGTACAGTGACTTTGCATTTTGGTGAGCGAAACCCGGCAGCCAGTTGCACGCAGCAGTGTCCCCCAGACAGTCGTGGATTGAGTGACCGAATTATTCTTAGTATTGTACTTTTTAATTATTTGCAGGCATCAATTGAAGATCACCGTCCCAGAGGAAAGCTTTGTACTCAATGCTCAGGAGCCCAAACACAAGGTGAACAAATGAGCTAGATTTCTATTAGAAAATAATATTTCGGGGTACAGTGTATAGTAATAATAATAAATATAATCCTTGCATTTTGATATAGCACTTTTCACATCTTTTCGATGTCTCAAAGCGCTTCACAGAATATACTGTAAAGTGAATTGACTGTATATTTGTGGGCGAAATGCGGCAGCCAATTGCGCACAGCAGCGTCCCCCACAAACAGTCGTGGATTGAAATGACCAATGTTTAATTATTTTGGTTTTTATTAGGCGATTATTGGGGATTATTATTAGGCGTGTGTGTGGAGTAAGGAAACTTGCACAAGGTTTCGCCCTGGATTCGAACACAGGTCAAACGCTTGTAAGGCGAATGCTCTAACCACTGAGCTACAGGAGCTATATAGTTTGGGACATGACATTTCAAGCATTTGTTATCAGGGGGGATCGTTGGCCAGGGAGATACTTTTGCCAACAGCGCCGCGGGATCTTTAACGTCCACCTGAACGGGTAGACGGGACCTCGGACGGGACCTCGGTTTAACCTCTTACCTGAAGGATGGCTCCTTTAGCAATCCAATACCCACCCCCCAGCGCTACATTGGAGTCAAGGATTCCAAGTCCTGACTTTGGGCTTGAACCCACAACCTTATACACACACACACACACACACACAATCACATGCTCTGTGACTCAGTGGCGAGAGAGAGAGAGCACTATCACTGAGCTATATACAGTAGTAGGTGACAGGTGCGAGGTGAGGTGAGTGTGTGTTGACAGGGCTCTCTGTGTCCTGTCGCCAGGCTATGTGGCTGTGGAAGCTGAACCAGGCTGTAGTGCAGCACATACAGGGCCAACCGGACTTCCCCCTGTGGGGCGGGGGAGAGAGGCAGGAGGAACGCATCCCCCAGATCAGCAGATTCGCTTGTCACACATTCCTAACTGAACCGCGCTTCAAGGGCGCCCTGTACGAGGGAGACTGGAGCTGGGGGAAACCTGACGGAAGGTTAGTGTGACTGTAAGCGTGTGTGTTTGATTGCCAGTGTATTACATTGTGTGTGTGTTACAGAGAGCATGTGTTTGTCTGTGCATGCGTGAGTGTATTACATTGTGTGTATTACATTGAGTGTGTGTGTGTGTATTGCTTTGAGTGGGTTGTGTGTCACCTAGTATGTGTGTGTATTACAGTGAGTATGTGTGTAGGTCACTGAGTGTGTGAGTATTATGAGTGTGTGAGTATTATGAGTGTGTGTTTTTGTGTGTGTGTTTCAGTGCCTTGGGGTGTCCTCCTAATGTGATAGGTTGTATACAAGTGTAATATTGTTGTTGTTTTGTTGCAGTGAGCGTGTGTGTCTATTACAGTGAGGGTGTAGTGTGAGATAGTGTGTGTGATACAGTAAGTATATGTGTGAGACAGTGAGCTAATGCGTGTGCGTGCTCATGGATAGGGGACTGCGCATGTGTGTCTGTGTGTGAGTGAAAGCATGAGTATGAATAAAAGTGTGAGAATGTGTGTGTGAAACATCGAGTGCGTGATAACGTGCGCGAAAGATCAACAGATTGGGTGACACGTAAGCCGCAACGCCCCAAAAGTCAGCTCAGCGGCCAAGGCAGGGAGTGCATCAGTGACTGGTGTCTGTGTTTCAGAGGTACCATGAAATGGCCTGACGGAAGGAACTACACTGGGCAGTTTAAAGGAGGCCAGGAAAATGGGTAAGAGCAAGTCATTGATGAGCGTGAAGCTGTCTCATGCTCCCAATCTGCTTCCTCCAGTTTATAGAGAAGATCGATTGATCGATTGATCAATTGATCGATAAACCAATTGATTGATTGATCGATTGATCGATCGAGGGCTTTAAAATAATGAGAGAGAGAGAGAGAGAGAGAGAGAGAGAGGTTTGGATCGGATCAAAGGGGAGAAAATGATGGACTTGGCTTGTATTGCGTTAAGTTTGGATTGCTGAGGGGGGTGCTTTGGACTCGTGTTAGCGTTAGTAGTGACAGCCCTCTCCTCACAAGCCAGAGGACCTCGGTTTGAATCCCGGGCAGGGTGAAAACTTTGACAAGCTTTCGTACTCCACACGTACCTGTTTACTGAGCAGTAATTAGGAACCCACTTTTGTAGCTGATTAACAGATTGCTTTTCTGAGGTAATAATTCGGTCACTAATAATCATAATAATTTGGTCATTCAATCCATGACTGTTTGTGGGAACCGCTTTGCCCAAACTTGCTGCCTACACGATATACTGTAAAAGCACTTTACAGTATATTCTGTGAAGTGCTTTCAGATGTTCTGTAGCTCAGTGTTTAGAGCACTTGCCTTACAAGCGTGTTCCAGACAGGTCAGAGTGAAACCTTGGGCAAATTTCCTTACGCCACACGCCTGATAATAATCCCTCAAAAAAAACAATAAAAAGTTGGTCATTTCAATCCACGACTGTTTGTGGGGACGCTGCTGTGCGTAATTGGCTGCCGCGTTTCGCCCACAAATATACAGTCAATTCACTTCACAGTATATTCTGTGAAGTGCTTTGAGACGTCTAGAAGACGTGAAAAGCTCTATATCAAATGCAAGTATTATTATTATAATAGCCTCCTCCTGTTTCTATGTATCTGTATTAAGTTTTACTGTCTAAGTGGTGTGTTGTCCCAGGTTTGGTGTGTATCTGTGTCCGGGACCCGAAGAGACCTTCGACTGCTACAAGTGTCACTGGGTGGAAGGGGTGATGCACGGTTATGGGATCTGTGAGTAAGTAATCTTGTCAGTTCACTTTGGATGCTTGCTCCACACACAATATTGCTCGTCACGCAATCTCCGACTGTCCGTGGGTCCCTGCTGTGCGCAATTGGCTGCCGCGGTTCGCCCGCAAAATATACACAGTCGATCCACTTCACTGCGAAGCGCTTGGAGAAGTCTCAACAACTCGATAAGGCACTATATTGGATGCAAGGATTATCATTATTATTATCTTATTATTATTATAAGAAACAGTGCAGTGTTGCCACGGTGGGTGGGGGTGGGGGGCAGCTGAGTGGAGATTCTGCTCGGATTAACTCAAAATAGGTTGAAGGGTCTTCTTCTTAGTCAGGTAATAATGATAATCCATTTGGTATAGTGCCTTATTGTGTCTTCAAGACACCCCACTTATTAGCTTCACTCATCCCCCCCACCCAATCGCGTGATCTTGCCAGGTATGGGAACGGCACCACCTACAAGGGATACTTCCAAGACAGCCAGCGGGATGGCTTTGGGATCCTGTGCAGCTCCCCGTTGGTGAAGCCGGCGTTTAAGTACACGGGACACTGGGAGAACGATAAGAAAGCCGGCTATGGAGTGTTCGATGATCCGGACAGGTAAGAGCGGCTGATGTGAGTAGATGTGCTTTACTCCATTGAACCACAAGGGGGCACTTTTGCACCTCTATCAAATGCAAGAATAATTATTATTACTGTATTATTAGTATTAATTGTAAGCGGCCACTAGGTGGCAGTCCACGCACTGACAGTAAATCAGTAGGAACCCAGCTGTTAGTTAATTGACGGATCGCTTTCCGAGGGTAATAATCCATCTCAACCAAAATTGGTCACTGAATCCACGACTGTTTGTAGGACTCTGCTGTGTGCGTTTCACCAACAAAAACACAGTCAATTCACTTTACAATAGCGCTTTGATTCGTCTCCACGATGTGATAAGACGTTATATCAAAGGCAAAGATTATTATTATTACAGAGCTAGCTCGCAATTCTAACTACTGTATTACATTTTTAATCTACAGGGGGAACAAAATGTTGGGATATCTACCATATAATATTTTTAAAATTAGACATTGTAATGGTATCACAATTTTGGAGGACATCCTATATCTCAACTGTAAAGATGGTTCTAAAATCTCTCTCTGGTCATTATGCCAGAGTTCTGTAGCTCGGTGGTTAGAGCACTCACCTTACAAGCGAGAGACCTGGGTTCTATTCCAGGCAGATCAGGGTGAAACCTTAGGCAAGTTTCCTTACTCTACACACATGCCTAATAAAAATCCCTAAAACATTTTTAAAAAATTGGTCGTTTCAATCCACGACTGTTTGTGGGGACGCTGCTGTGTGCAATTGGCTGCCGCGTTTCACCCACAAATATACAGTCAACTCACTTTACAGTATATTCTGTGAAGCGCTTTGAGACGTCGCTAAGATGTGAAAAGCGCTATATCAAATGCAAGGATTATTATTATTATTATGTTTACACACAGAGGAGAGAGATACATCGGAACTTGGTCCGAGGATTACAAACATGGACCTGGGATTGTCATCACACAGTCTGGACTCTGCTACGAAGGAAAATTCCACTACAATAAGATGGTGGTGAGCAGGAGCTTGTCGGTCAGTCTGTGATGGGACGTATGGTATCCTCTCCTTTCCTGCTTTGGCACCTCCCTTCCTGCCTCTCCCACTCCACCACCCGCTGCCTCCGCTCGCATGGCTCTGGCTTCCTGTTTGTCCTTCGTCCCCTCCGCTCCACCATCGGCGGCTGTGCCTCCAGCCACTAGGCTCTGAAATTCTGGAACTCTCTGCCTCAATTCCTCCGCCTGCTCCCTGACTCTTCCCTCCCTCCCTCCCTCCCTCCCTCCCTCCCTCCCTCCCTCCCTCCCTCCCTCCCTCCCTCCCTCCCTCCCTCCCTCCCTCCCTCCCTCCCTCCCTCCCTCCCTCCCTCCCTCCCTCCCTCCCTCCCTCCCTCCCTCCCTCCCTCCCTCCCTCCCTCCCTCCCTCCCTCCCTCCCTCCCTCCCTCCTTCCCTCCCTCCACCACCTTCAAATCCTTCCTTTTTGGTCATGCTTACGGTCACCTTTGTGAGGCTAATAGACGCTGCAGCCAATGCAAGAAGTATTAGCGCCTGGTAACTGAGTTTGTCCATGCATCACCTGCAGGGGTCCGGAAAGATTCTGTCTGAGGATGATCACATCTATGAGGGAGAATTCTCAGAGGAACTAATCCTCACTGGGAAGGTAAGTGACTATCTTCTAACCCGTGACCACAGCCTTCAACCCATTATACTGTAACACACACACACACAAACACTGACCTTCTGACTGAGAGCTCAAATAACTCCTTGCATTTGATATAACGCTTTTCACATCTTATCGACGTCTCAAAGCGCTTCACAGAATATACTGTAAAGTGAATTGACGGTATATTTGTGGGCGAAACGCAGCAGTCAATTGTGCACAGCAGTGTCCCCAGAAACAGTCGTGGATTGAAATGACCACATGTGTGTGTGTGTGTGTGTGTGTTTGTGGAGTAAGGAAACTTTTCCCAAGGTTTCGCCCTGACTTGCCTGGATTTGAACACAGGTCTCACGCTTGTAAGGCGAGTGCTCTAATCATTGATCTACAATCCCTGCATTTGATCCAGCGCCTTATCACATCTTCGAGACGCCTCTAAACTCCTCGCAGGATACACTGTAAAGTGAATCGATCGCCTATTTTTGTGGCAAAACGCGGCCAGCCAATTGCGCCCAGCAGCGTCCCCACAAACAAAGCTAACGGCTCATTCAGTAACCGTTGTCATTTAACTTGTTGTTGTTGCTGCTGCTGCGTTCCAGGGAAAGCTCAGCTTCCCCAACGGCTACGTGATTGAGGGATGCTTCAGTAACAAGTGGGGGACTGGGCTGCGAGCAAACGGAGTGTTTTCCAAACCTGATGAGGACACCACACCCGGGGTCAACAGCAAACTGTGAGTATTAACCCCCACTCCTCCCCCGGCATTCGATCCAGCGCCCTGACGCGTCTCCAACTGCTTTGCAGGATACAACATCCACCAACCACAAATCACGTTTGTATATAGAGCCTTTTACATCAGGAGGACGTCCCAAGGCGCTGGTTGGACAGTCAGAGATATGCACCCTTGTATACAGTAAAGTGCATTGACTGTATATATTGTGGCTGAAACGCGGCAGCCAATTGTGTACAGCAACACCCCCACAAACAATCGTGGATTGAGTGATCAAATTATTATTATTTTTTGAACAGATTATGACCCCCAGAAAGCGATCCGCCAAGCCACCAACCACTGGCCGCTGAGAGGCGTGTGGAGTAAAAAAAACCTTGGCCAACATTTGGCCCTAGCTGGACTCAAACTCAGGTCCTCTCACTTGTGAGGCGGGTTATCTCACCACTAAGCTGCAGGACAGTTCACTGGGATTACTGAATGTTCACTGTAAGGCACCCAGCGCTCAGAGTAATTGTACACTGTAAAGTGTAGTGACTGTATTTTGTGGATACCAGTGGCAGTGCAGTTTGCACACAGCAACTTCCCATATACAGCCATGGAGTGAGTGACCAATTTGATGTACTTTCCATATCTCCTTCCACTTAGGGGAATCCAGTCTGCTCCCGCCCCAGCCCAGGCCACCCCACCATCGGCAGTCGGGCCTTCGGCCTCTCTGCCCCCCAACCTTTGGAACTCTCCATCCTACAGTCCCTCCGCCTCGCTCTGTCCCCTGCCTCCTTCAAGTCTGCTCTCAAGACCTTCCTTTTAGACCGTGCCTTCGGTCACCCTCCTACCCCTGCCCTCCCTGCCCTTCACCCTCCCTGATCTCAACCCCCAGCTCAGCTCCAAATCCCTGACCATCCAGCACCTTGAACCTCTCCCACCGCTGTGCCAATGCAATTTGTTGTGGTTAGTGTTGTTTAAAGGTATTTTGGGTTGGTATAACTGAACGCTGGTTGCATTTCTAAACTGCTCTGTTGATATCTCAGTGATTTTTGGATGAACTTTTCTTCCAGGCAATTGGGCAGCCAGATAACAGCCCCAGAGGAGCGCTGGCAGGGTATCTACCAGCAATTTGAGGACTTCCTGAAGTTTGGCTGTGAGGAGACGTCCTTGGAATCCTTCCTGGGCTTTCACGCTGAGAGCAGCCGAGAACTGAGGAAAAATCTGAAGGAGCGAGCGAGGTGGGAGACCAGACCAGACACGGAATTGGAAACAGCAGCCGACGGTGACCAGGGCTACCTGTACTGTGACAGGTGTGTGTTTGATCAAAAATTATTATTATTAATTATTACTAGGGCAATGCTCACGACACAGCCCCAGCCCTGGCTCATCAGCAGGACCTGGAAAGGCAGCCCAGTCACTGGGGTGGAGGGGCAGGGAATCCTCCCACTACAGCTACTGTTAATCCTACAGCCAAAGTACTAACTGACGTGTAGGGAGGTCCTAACTGGTCAAACAGCGGAAAAGCCTGGCCAGACAGTGATATCAATGGCCAAGCCATGTGTGGGTTTAACTGGTTAGACTCCAGCAGTTACCCCAACACACACTCTGGGCTCCCCCCACAAGGCTCGACTCTCGGCAACCTGCGCCTAATACTCTCTGGAATTAGGTAAACAGTATGTGTCCCTCCAGGAGAGAGAGAGAGAGAGAGAGAGCGCATTCCATCCCAACAATCTGTCTCTGGGGTTTCCATCTGTGGGTGGGAGGCCAGGAATTCTCAGTTGAGTTTGGAGACTCTTAAGCAATGGTGACGGTTTTTTGCGTACGCCAGACCCAAAAAATTATTCCAAATAATAATCATCATTTCGGGATGGTGTCTCAAATCACTTCACAGGATTTACAGTAAATTATAGTCACTGCCTTTTGTAAGCAAATGTGGCAACCACTTTGCACCAAGAAATCTCCCAAAACAGCCACCCGGTCAGGAAACCCATAGAAACATCCCTCATTTTTCAAAGACTGGATCTTCAACATCCATCCAAAAAGGATGTAGTAATAATAATAATAATCCTTGCATTTGGTATAGCGCCTTATCACATCTTATCGACGTCTCAAAGTGCTTCACAGAATTTACTGTAAAGTGAATTGACTGTGTATTTGTGGGTGAAACGCGGCAGCCAATTGTGCACAGCAGCGTCCCCACAAACAGTCATGGATTGCAATGACCAAATTTTTATTGGTTTTTTTAAGGGATTATTGTCAGGCGTGTGGACTAAGGAAACTTGCCCAAGGTTTCACCCTGACCTGCCTGGATTCGAACACAGGTCTCACGCTTGTAACGCAAGTGCTCTAACCACTGAGCTACAGAATATCTGAAAGCACTTCACAGAATGTACTGCAAAGTGCTTTTACAGTATATCGTGTAGGCAGCAAGTTTGGGCAAAGCAGTTCCCACAAACAGTCATGGATTGAATGATGAAATTATTATGATTATTAGCGACCAAATTATTACTTCAGAAAAAGCAATCTGTTAATCAGCTATAAAAATGGGTTCCTAATTACTGCTCGGTAAACAGGTGCGTGTGGAGTACGATAGCTTGCCATAGTTTTTACCCTGCTCAGGATTCAACCCCAAGTCCTCTGGCTTGTGAGGAGAGGGCTGTCACTACTAACGCTAACACGAGTCCAATCCACCACCTCAACAATCCAAACTGAATGGAACACAAGCCAAGTCCATCTTAATTTTCTGTGATAAAGCTGTGTGAAATTGGCTGCCGCGTTTCGCTCACAAATATACAGTCAATTCACCTTACAGTATATTCTGTGAAGCGCTTTGAGACGTCTAGCAGACATGAAAAGTGCTGTATCAAATGCAAGAATTACGTACAGTCAATTTGCTTTACGGTGGTGCTTTGAGGTATCTCGGAGATGTGCTAAGGCGCTGCACCAAATGCAAGAATGATTATTGTTGTAACCAGGTCTGATCGGATGATGCTGTTTGTAACTTTTCAGGCAGAAACTGTCCGAAGGTGAGAAAACATCCCCCGATGGGAGTTCCAGGAGAGAAGAGCCGGATCTGAAGGAGCAGTTGAGACTGGTGAGTATAACCTGAGAGCTGTCTAGTCACAACAACAACAACTCGCATTTACACTGCACCCCTCACGCAGGGTAACGTCCCAGAGCACTTCACAGTGGCGGAGTCTGACCCCAGAGCCAAGGGGGGAGGGGTGGGGGAGGTGACCGGAGGCACAGCCAAAAGAGGAAAATCTTCAGACAAAGTTGGGGGAAGGAAGGGACCAAGTCTTGGAGGGACAAGGGGAGAGTGTTCCTGAGATTCGGGGCATATTTCGCTGAAAGTGCAGCCTCTTCAACTGTGCCTACAGCCACCTGCTCCCTCTTGAGTTCCGGTAGCTCAGTGGTTAGAGCAAACGCCTTACAAGCGTGAGACCTGTGTTTCGAATCCATGCAGTTCAAGGCGAAACCTTGGACAAGTTTCCTTACTCCACACACACACACACACACACACATGCCTAGTAATAATAATAATAATAATCCGTCCCCCAAAAATCCCCACAATAATAAAAGATGATCATTTTCAATCCACGACTGTTTGTGGGGACACTGCTGTGCGCAATTGGCTGCCGCGTTTCGCTCACAAATATACAGTCAATTCACTTTACAGTATATTCTGTGAAGCGCTTTGAGACGTCTAGAAGACGTGAAAAGCGCTATATCAAATACAAGGATTATTATTATTAGTGATGTCGCGCTCCGCCACTGTCAAGTGCTCTGGGATTCTAGTGTGGTGGGGTGAGGGAGGGGTGGGGGGGAGGGGGCTATATAAATGTAAGTTGTTGTTGTTGATGTCAGGGTCCATATACTTGCTGTTGCCATAACCTTTGTCTCTGACGTCAAGGCTCTTATTGTAAGGCATTCGCCCACAAATATACAGTCAATTCTCCCCCTCTCCCCCGAAGTGCTTTGAAACATCAATAAGATATGGAAAGCGCTTTATCAAATGTAAGGATTATTATTATTCCCTTTTGTGTTGTTTCAGGCGATGCAGTCGGCCCATCACCCATTGGGGAAACTGCTGCACATGCTCACCCTGACCTTCCAGGCCACCTACTCAGGAATCGGTACCTACAAGCGGCTCCTGTCCCTGGCTCAGCAGGAAGTCATCACGCACGCCACTAAACTGCTTATACTGAGCAGGTCAGTGTCACTGGGTAACTACACACACACACTGAGCAGGTAACACTGTGTAACTCTACACACACACACACTGAGCAGGTAACACTGTGTAACTACACA
>CM068743.1:34832186-34905247 GCA_035084275.1 Hydrolagus colliei | reverse complement strand
TGATGGTACCAGTCACTGGGGACAAAGAGGATCTCGCCGGGTTCCTGGATGACCTCGATGGGCGGACGGCACTGGGCGGCCCCTGGGTAGAGCTGGGAGTCCCTCAGAGCTGGAGACAAGACGTCGTAGACCAGCGAACCCCCCCTGTCTCTCAGCGCAGCCTCCTCCCCCGGGGGGAACAGCAGCCATCGCTTCCGACCACACAGATTGGCTGACCAGCTGTAGGAACGGAAGACATCAGCGTGGAATGGGGTCCTGTATAGGGGGGGGAGGGGGGGGGGGGGGAGGAGAGGGGGGAGAGAGAGAAGGGGGGAGAGGGGGGGAGAGAGAGAGGGGGGGGCAGTCAGGATCAGACAACAACAACAGCGCCGCTCACTCGGGGTAGTGTCCCCTGGAGCGCTTGACAGTGGGGGAGTCTGACCCCGAACCAGGGGGGGAGGGGGAGGTGACCATCAAAAAGGAAGGTCTTTAGGTAGGATTTGAAGGTGAGGAGGGAGGGAGGGAGGGAGGGAGGGAGGGAGGGAGGGAGGGAGGGAGGGAGGGAGGGAGGGAGGGAGGGAGGGAGGGAGGGAGGGAGGGAGGGAGGGAGGGAGGGAGGGAGGGAGGGAGGGATTGTGAGAGAGTTTCGGGTGGTAGTGGCTGAAGGTGCGGCTACCGATGGTGGAGCGGAGGGGGCGAGGGATAAACAGGAGGCCGGAGCCGGGCGGAGAGAGGCGGAGGCAGTGGGTGGATGAGTGGAGGGGGTAAACATGTGGGAGAGATAGGGAGGGAGGTGGCAGAGTGTGAAGTGATTGGGAGCCAGTGGAGCCTGGCGAGGACTGGGGTGATGGGGCTACAGAGTTCTGTGCAGGTGAGGATCTGGAAGATGGAATTGTGAATTAGTTGTGAACCTTGGTCCATAACCTCTCCCTGGAGAGGTAACCCACCGTCTCAATCTACCCCCACAATGAACAACCTCAATCTCTCCATGAACCCTGACCACCACCTCACTCACAGTGTAAATTCTCCACGTGCCACCCCCCCACCCCCACCCCCCCACCACCACACCCTCAGTAAATTGACTTGGTCTACAGTTCCCCCGGCTCCTTCAATACACCCCCAAGCACACACGGGTGACACAGCCGCACGCAGACACATGGATACACACACACGTGTACACTCACCACGATCCCTTGGGCCCCATGTAGACAAAGCGATAGTCATCTGATCGGATGGAATCCCAGTACTCGTTCAGCCAGTCAGAGCGGAAGAAGAGCGGAGTGCTGTAGACTCCGTGATCTGGGAAATCCCTGGGACAACACACACACACACCAGCCTTTACCCCAGAGATGCATGTATGTAAATGCACGAAGTTTGAGAAATAAAATTGGTGAGCTGCAGGCTCAGGTTGCTGCGAGGCGATATGATGTTATAGCAGTAACAGAGACTTGGCTCCAGCATGGGCAGGAATGGGAGTTGAACATTCCTGGTTATAATGTATTCAGGAGGGATAGAGAAGGGAGAAAAGGGGGCGGGGTGGCAATTTTAGTTAAGGACTCAGTGACTGCCTTAGAAAGGAACGAGGTGGAAGAAGGACTAAAAAACGAATCTATCTGGTTAGAAATGAGGAATAAAAAAGGTGCAGTTACACTGTTAGGGGTATACTATAGACCACCAAATAGTGGGGAGGAGATAGACAAGCAGATCTGCAAGCGTATCATGGAGAAATGCAGAGCTAATAGAGTAGTGATAATGGGTGACTTCAACTATCCCAACATAGACTGGCAGAATAGTAGAGTAAAGGGCAAGGAGGGAGAAGAATTCCTGAAGTGTGTGCAGGAAAACTTTCTTGATCAGTATGTTTCCAGTCCAACGAGGAAAGAAGCATTGCTGGATCTAGTTTTGGGAAATGAGGTAGGGCAAGTTCAACAGGTTTCTGTAGGTGAGCATCTGGGGAATAGTGACCACAATATCGTTAGATTCAGAATAATTATGGAAAGGGATGAGGAACGATCACAGGTGAGGACACTCAACTGGAAAAGGGCTAATTTCAATGAGTTGAGGTGGGACCTAGCCAAGGTGGATTGGAAAGAAAAATTGGCAGGTAAGACAACTAACGAGCAGTGGGCAGCGTTCAAAGAGGAGATAGTTCAGGCACAGGTCAAAAGCATCCCCACAAAGGTGAAATGTAAGGCAGCCAAACCTCCCTGGATGACTAAGGAAATCGGGGCAAAAATAAAACAAAAAAAAGAGGCTTATGATAAGTGTCAGGCTCAAAATTCAGAAGGGAACCAAGCAGAATATAGGAAGTGTAGGATAGAACTAAAAAAGGAAGTTAGAGGGGCAAAGAGACTGCATGAAAAACAATTAGCGAGTAAGATTAAGGGGAACCCTAAGGTTTTTTACCAACATATTAAGAGTAAAAGGTTGGTCAAGGATAGGGTGGGGCCAATTAGGGACCTAGGAGGAAATCTCATTGTGGAGGCAGAGGGCATGGCTGATGTACTGAATGAGTACTTCGCCTCTGTCTTCACAAAAGAAAAGGATACAGCCAATGCCATGGTATTAGAGGAGAGGGTAGGAGAAATGGATAGAATAATTATAACCAGAGAGGAAGTTCTAAAAAGGTTGACGTCGCTCAAGGTGGATAAGTCACCTGGTCCGGATGGGATGCACCCTAGGTTACTAAGGGAGGCACGGGAGCAAATAGCAGGGACTCTGGCCACGATCTTTCAATCTTCCTTGGACACAGAAAGATATAGGCTAATAAAGGACGGTCAACATGGATTTGTTAAAGGCAAATCTTGCCTTACAAATCTGATAGAATTTTTTGATGAGGTAACAGAATGGGTGGATAATGGTAGCGCAGTTGATGTAGTTTACATGGACTTTCAAAAGGCATTTGACAAAGTGCCACATGAGAGACTTATTATGAAATTAAAGGCCCATGGCGTAAAAGGGACAGTGGCAGCGTGGATCCACAACTGGCTGCGAGACGGAAAGCAGAGAGTTGTAGTGAGCGGCTGTTTTTCAGATTGGAGGGAAGTGAGCAGTGGTGTGCCACAGGGATCAGTTTTGGGACCATTGCTGTTTGTAATCTACATCAATGATCTGGACTTGGGTGTACGGAGTACAGTTTCCAAGTTTGCAGATGACACTAAGTTAGGGAGAATAGTAAATAGTGAGGAGGATAGTAGCCATCTGCAAGAGGATATAGACAAATTGGTAAAGTGGGCAGACACATGGCAGATGAAGTTTAATGCAGAGAAGTGTGAGGTGATGCATTTTGGGAGAAGAAATGAAGGGAGGCAATATAGGCTAGATAGTACCATTTTAAATGGTGTGAAGGAACAGAGAGACCTGGGGATTTGTGTTAGTGACTCGTTGAAGGTGGTAGGACAGGTAGACAAGGCTGTTAAGAAGGCATATGGGATACTAGGCTTTATAAATAGGGGTATAGAGTACAAAAGTCAGGAAGTGCTGACTAACCTCTATAAGACTTTGGTGAGGCCTCAGCTGGAATACTGTGTTCAATTCTGGTCACCACACTACAGAAAGGATGTGAAGGCATTGGAAAGGGTACAACGAAGATTTATTAGGATGGTGCCAGGATTGAGGGACTTCAGCTATGAGGAGAGGCTAGATAGGCTAGGGTTATTCTCTCTGGAGCAGAGAAGATTGAGGGGAGACCTAATAGAGGTTTATAAGATCATGAGGGGTTTCGACAGGGCAAATAGAGAAAAACTATTTCCACTCGTGGGTGAATCTGTGACTCGTGGTCACAGATTTAAAATAGTTTCAAGGCGAAGTAGAGGGGAGCTGAGGAGAAATTTTTTCACTCAGCGAGTTGTTCGAATCTGGAATGCATTGCCTGAAAAGGTGGTGGAGGCTGATTCGATAACAACTTTTAAAAGGGAATTAGATATTTATTTAGGCAGAACAGGTCTATTAGGCTATGGGGAGCGGGCAGGGCAGTGGGATTGAATCGCTCTTTTCAAAGAGCCGGCACAGACTAGATGGGCCGAATGCCTCCTTTTGTGCCGTAAAATTCTATGAATCTATGAATCTATAATGATAATCCTTGCATTTGATGTAGCACTTTTCACATCTTATTGACGTCTCAAAGCGCATAAAGGTGATTGCGCACAACAGCGTCCCACAGACAGTCACGGTATTGAGTTGTGTGTGTGTTTGTCGTGGTGCCCGGTGGAGGCTGACGTGACTGACCTGTGCATGTGCCAGTCCTTCAGGTAGAGGCAGCCTCTGTGGCTGGTGTGATTGTTTGCCCTGCGTTCCTGCCAGTAGCTCAGGTACTCGCTCAGCGCCAGGCTCTCCTTGGGGTTAGCGTTGTACTCCTGTACGTCACAGTTGGCCACAGGCACCACGGCCTCACCTGGGACACAGACAACAGACAGAGAGAGAGTGAGAGTGATTGAGAGAGAAAGAGTCCTGTAGCTCAGTGGTCAGAGCACTCGCCTTACAAGCGTGAGACCTATGTTCGAATCCAGGCAGGTCAGGTCAGTGTGAAACCCTGGACAAGGTTCCTTACTCCACACACACACACACACAAAATAATAATCCATCCTCAAAAAACCACAGAGATAAAATTGGGTCATTTTCAATCCACGACTGTTTGTGGGGACGCTGCTGTCTGCAATTGGCTGCCGCATTTCACCCACAAATATACAGTCAATTAACTCTACAGTATAACCTGTGAAATGCTTTGCTATATCAAATGCAACGATTATAAAGAGAGCGCGAGTGAGAGAGAGTGAGAGAAACAGAGAGATAAATACTGCAATAATATTAAATGCTTGCATTTTGATACAGCGCCTTATCACGTCTTCTAGACGTCTCAAAGCGCTTCACAGAATATACTGTAAAGTGAATTGGCTGTATTTTCGGGTGAAACGCGGCAGCCAATTGCGCACAGCAGCGTCCCCCATAAACAGCCGTGGATTGTCTGACTCCTATTAACCATTGATTGTCTAGCTAGGACCTCACGCCCTCCCCCAGTACGAGCAGGATATCTCACCAAAGGTGTGCAGCAACTGCTGGAAGTCTGGGCTTCCGTTCTCCTGTACCCAGAGCTGCCGGCCGGGCCAGGCTGCGGTGGCGGAGGCCGACAACACACAAGGTCGGTTCGGGACCAGGAACTCCCTGAAGAACCTGGAGTAGCTGAGCTCCGAGCTGCACACCCGAACGATCCCGTCACCGCGCACAAACTTTGCGGACGGGAGCCCCCCGCCCGGCGCCTGGTAACAAGCCAGAGCCTCCCTCAGTGTCTCCTCATCCATCGCCCGGCTCAGCAACTCACTGTGCAAGCTGCAGAGAGAGAGAATAACAAAAACACAAAATACTGCAGATGCTGGAAATCTGAAATGGAAATCGCTGAGAACAGGTCAGGTCAAATATTATAATAATGATAACAATCCTGACATTTGACAGAGTGCCTGATCACGTCGTTGAGACGTCTCGAAGCACTTTTACAGTGCGCACTGTAAAGGGTAGTGACTATATGTTTTGAAGGCCAAGAAACAAGAGCCCAAGCGATCACATTCAAGTTACTTCTCAATGAGCTTGTAAAAATTCCCGTCCACTTGTTTCGCTCCTCAGCATTTCTCCTCCATCTATCTGTGTGTAGGGGCGGGTGGGTAGGTCGGTCCCTCTCGCACTTGGTTTGATTAAAGGACTGATTAGTCAGTCCTCAGACCTCCCAACTCAGCCACAGGTGGGATGCGTTGAAGCAACTGTAATTCTTCTTTAAAAAAGCCACAGATGATCCTCCACATCGACCTGTGGGGGGGGGGGGGGGAGACAATTAAAATCCGCTTTCACATTTTGACCCGAGCTGAGAGCCACGACTCGCGCTCACACATCACGGAGCGGGAGCGGAGGAAATGAGGAGCGAAACGGGACGCGAGGTCACGAGGGAACCGGGTACAGAAGGGCACAGTCTTTAAAAGATTTCAAAAGCGGAGAGAGAGAGAGAGAGAGAGAGAGACCGGTCTTCAGGGGGTCGGAGGTGGGGGGTGGGGGGGGGGGGGGGGGTCGGAGGTGGGGGGTGGGGGGGGGGGGGGGGGTCGGAGGTGGGGGGTGGGGGGGGGGGGGGGGGTCGGAGGTGGGGGGTGGGGGGGGGGGGGGGGGTCGGAGGTGGGGGGTGGGGGGGGGGGGGGGTCGGAGGTGGGGGGTGGGGGGGGGGGGGGGGGGTCGGCTGAGTGTCTGACGTCACCGTTGCTTTGAGAGTCTCCAAACCCAACTGAGAATTCCTGGCCTCCCACCCACCCGCACAAGGAAACCCCAGAGACGGATTGCCGGGATGGGCCGCGCTCTCTGGAGGGACACATACTGTATTAGGCGCAGGTTGGCGAGAACCAACCACAACAACAACAACAGAATGACACTTGCACAGTGCAGCGCAGGGGCTTTCACATCAGGAGCTCGTCCTCCCGAGGCGCAGGGCGGGGGGGGGGGGGGGGGACCAGCTAAACCCACACAAAGCTTGGCCACTGGTATCACTGTCTGGCTTGTCCAGCTGGGACCTCCCGACCTGTTAGTCAGGGCTTTGGCTGCAGTGGGAGGATTCCCTGCCTGTCTGTCACGTGTGCGTTTGTCGGTGGGGCAGAGAGCGGGGCGGAAGTGGCGTCGGGGACAGTGCACTGAACCGAAAAGAGAGGGGAGTGGGTGGGAGGGAGGGAGAGAGGGGCGGAAGTAACGTAGGGAGGTACAGGGAAGGGGCAGAGTGCGGGGGCGGAAGTGAGACACGGAGAGTGGAGAGGGGGAGGTGAGGGGGGGGGGGAGGCAGACAGGGGCGGAAGTAGAGGCGTACCGTTGGGTGGCAGAGTGCGAGGCGGATGTGACGTAATCACAACAATGCTGGTCGGACATGGAGAGAGGCAGAATGAGAAAGGGAGAGAGAGGGAGATAGGGAAAGCCGAGGGATGGAGAGATAGAGAGAGAAATAAATACACCTATGTGTATTCATTACAGATTCATATATATATATGAGAGAGATAGAAAGAGAAAAGGGAGAGGGAAAGTGAGGGATGGACAGAGAGAGAGAGAGAGAGTGGAAAGGAGAGAAATAAATAAATACATGGAGAGGGAGAGAAATAAATAAATATATGTGTGTGTGTGAGAGAGAGAGAGAAATGGAGAAGTATATATGAGAGATAGAAAGAAAAAGTGGAGAGAAAGAGCTCGAGATAAAGAAGCGGAGAGATAGAGAAATATATAGAGAGAAATAATATATGTCATGTAAATATATATATGAGAGCGAGATACTGTATATTGATATATATATATATATATATAGGAGAGAGAAAGAAAAATATATATAGGAGAGAGATAGTGAGTGAGTGAGTGAGTGAATGAGGAGAGGAGATGAGGCAGGGACTGGGCGAGGCTCTCGGATAAGGACAAACGCTATAAAGCGGCTCCAGGAACCGAGCCAGGACCGGGGTGAGTGAGGGGAGGTCAGGGCGGGATCTCCTCCCAGTACCGGGATCGAGACCCACACCGTCTCTGGGACCAGTTACTGCGGGGGGGGGGGGGAGCAGGGAATCCTCCCACCACAGCTCCTGTTAACAGTGCCTGCTGCAGCCAAAGCCCTCACTAGCGGGTAGGGTGGTCCTAGTTGGACAAGCGGTGGGAAAGCCTGGCCAGACAGTGATATCAATGGCCAAGCCATGTGTGGGTTTAGCTGGCTAGACTCCAGCAGTTACCCTAACACACACTCTGGGCTCTTCCCACAAGCCTTGGCTCTCGCCAACCTGCGCCTAATACTGTCTGGAATTAGGTCAACAGAGAGAGAGCGCATTCCATCCCAACAAACTATCTCTGGGGTTTCCATGTGTGGGTGGGAGGTGAGGAATTCTCAATTTGGATTTGGAGACTCTTAAGCAACGGTGACGGGTTTCCGCGTGTGACAGACACCCGGCTGAGCAAAGAAAATTCTTTACTCAGAGGGATGGTCGATCTTACAATCGATTCCCACAAGCTGCTATAGTTACGGTCTGGAACGCATGGCACGAGAAGGTGGTGGAAGCAGATTCAATGATAACTTTCAAAAGGGAATTGGATATATATTTGAAAAGGAGAAATGAGATATATATATTTGACAGGAAAAGGGCTATGGATTAAGAGAGGAAGTGAGACTAGTATAGCTCTTTCAAAGAGCAGTCAGGATGGGCCGAATGGCCTCATTCTGTGCTCTATATATTTTTATATAAATATATATATGTGTGTGTATTGTATGTCTCTATAATTGAGGTTTGGTAAAAATGGAAATGGATAAGCAGGTACCCGAGGAGAGAGAGTTGAAATTAAATAATAATTCATCCAATGGTTATTTAGAAAAAACAGATCAAATGGCAGGGAATCGGGGTAAGAATAGAGAGCTCCAGTAGGGGAGCGACCACCAGCACAGACACGATGGGAGAGAGAGAGGAAGGAATGGGGTTAGAGTGGAGAGCTCCAGTGCGGGAGCGAGCACTAGCACAGACACCATGGGGAGAGAGAGAGAGAGCAGGGAATAGGGTTAGAGTAGAGAGCTTCAGTGGGGGAGCGAGCACCAGCACAGACAAGACTCACCTTCTCGTGCTGTAAATTGGGTCTATTCAGAATTACCTCTGACATAATGTGTTGACACAACCGTGAGTGATGCCGTGGCTATATCTGGCCACTGGTGTTTTTACCATGACCAGAAAAGGCCGGGAAGCCAAGAACAGACCCGGTTGGGTGGTATCTGCAGCTGATTTCTCTTGTTGGTGGGGTGGGGGTAGGGCTGCTGGTGGGGGCAGGGGTGGGGGCAGGGGTGTGGTGGGGGCAGGGGTGGGAGTAAGAAGGGGATAATAGTTTGTCTCGCCGGGGAGCCCTTCCCCCTCTCGTGCCCCCGGTACAGTGACACACCCGCAGTGAGAAATGCGAGATAATAATCCGTGCATTTGGTAGAGCACAGATTGCTCGTCTTCGAGACGTCTCGAAGCGCTTCACGGGATGTACTGTAATGCGATGTGACTTCGCGTTTCGTGGGCGAAATTTGGCAGCCAATTGCACCCAGCAGCGTCTCACATACAGTCGTGGATTGAGTGACCCTATTTTTCCCTTTTCTTGGAGAGATTATTGCTATGTGTATTATTATTATTATTTGGAGTGGGACTGAAGGAGTCCTGTAGCTCCGGCTTGTGTATGTGGAGTAAGGAAATCAGACAAGCAAGCCCGTACAAGGCTTCACTCTGACTGCCGGGAATTGAACCCAGGTGTCTCTCGCTTGCGAGGTGACTGCTCTTAACCGCTGAGCTACAGCAGCTGCCAATGCGCTCCCAACAATTATTGTTGTGTTGTTCCCGCTCCAGGTTCTGCGCTGACATTGAGTTTCGGCCGCCATGACCAGTGACCTGCGCCTGTACTCCTGGCCGGGATCTTACTACTTGAGCGGTGAGCGGCGCTGGGCGTACGGAACGCTCCAGTTGACTCCCAGCCAGCTGGTGTTCCGTGCGGAGAAGGAGAGGCCGGAGCCGCTGGTTTGCCTGGAGTTGTCGGACATGCTGGAGGTCAGGAAGGAGACCTCCAGCTTGGTCTTCAGCTCCCTGACGGTGTTGGCCAGCGGAGGCCACAAGCATTGGTTCTCCTCGCTCCGGCCCAACCGGGCGGTGGTCTTCAACGTGCTAGAGCACTTCTGGAGGGAGCAGCTGTTGGGCCGGCCGGGAGAGACGGACGAGGATGGGGAGGGCAGGGAGGCCGTGCCGGGGGGAAGCCATCCGTCCAAGGGCAAGGAGCTGATCAGCCTGGCCACCAGCTCCCAGAGACGTCTGGAGGACACGGCCACAGTCCTCCACCACCAAGGGGAGCAGTTTGACCGCATCACGAAAGGGCTAGACAAGATCGAGTCGGACATGGATGTGGCTAACAGGTAATACACCCATATACACACCTCAGCCTAGCACACACACTTACCCACATACACACACACACACCCATACAGTACATACACATACACACACACCAACACCCACACACCCACCCCCACACACACAACCCCAACCGCACACACACCCACAAACATCTCCCCACCCCCCCCCATGCACACCCCCCCACACACCCAGGACCTGGGTTCGATTTTCAGCCATCAGGATGAAACGTTGGGCAAGTTTCCTTACTCCACATGCACACACACACCCGCCTCGGTTTACTGAGCAGTCAGTAGGAACCCGGCTGTTAGTCGATTGGCGGATCGCTTTTTCGGGGGAGGTGGGAAGGTGGGTAATAATCCCTTCGGAAAAAATAATAATAATTTGGTAGCTCAATCCACGACTATTTGTGGGGACACAGCTGTGAGCCATTGGCGGCCGCATTTCACCCACAGTCGATTCGCTTTACAGGATATTCTGTGAAGCGCTTTGGGACGTCTCGAAGACGTGAAAACGCTATATCAAATGTAAGGATTATTATCATTATTTTTACACACAGAGGAGAGAGTTACAAACATGGACGTGGCATTGTCATCACATAATGATGGCTGCCGCATTTTGCCCACAAAATACACAGTCACCACACTGTACAGCATATCCCATGAAGTTCTTGGAGATGTCTTGAAGATGCGGTAAGGCATATTAAGATCATTAGTATAAGGTGAGCGTCGCGGTGTGTGTCAATGTAAAGAGTTGTCGTTGTTGTTGTCAGGCTGTTGATGCAGTTGGAGTCGCCGCCCTGGTGGCCGTTCGGGAACAGATCACGGGCGGAGGGCGGGGCCGGAGGCGGGAGCAGAGCTAGAGGTGGAGTCAGGGAGGGGCCTGAGGATGGGGCCGAGGGCGGGCTCATCGTCAAGGTGCCGGTACTGTATTCCCGGGAAGCGGACACCGGTCTCCAACAGGGGGCGCTGTGTGTGCTGTGCTCCGGGCTGGACATCCTGGACTGGGAATCTCGGCCCGTCCACCGCTACCACAGGGAGGAGGTGGACGAGGTCAGCGTCCGCAGCCCCTACCAGGTCACCGTACGCCAACGCTTCATCGGCCGGCCCGACGTGACCTATCACCTGACCTCAGCCCGCATGTCCGAGGCGCTGTCCGTCATGGAGGTCCAGTACTGCCACAAGATCCTGCTCAGGGACGAGCTGATGGGGATCATCAGGGCCGGAGGCTCCCCCGTGTCCGACAGCCCCGCCGGCTCCATCTGGAAATCAGGTACCGTTTCTCCCTCCACAACCTCACCCCCACCCTACATCCGTGACCTCCTATCCCCTTACCAACCTGCTCCACGTCCCCCAACCCACCCACCCAACCATTGGCGGGCGAGCCTTCAGCCACTCTGCCCCCAACCTCTGGAACTCCATCCCCCAGTCCCTCCGCCTCACCCCCTCTCCGGACTCCTTCAAGTCCCGCCTCAAGACCCTCCATTGGTCTCATCGGCAACTCCTAATCCCCCACTTCCCTCCTCCCCCCTCCCCCGCTGTCCCCAGCTCGGGTCTGAAGCAGTAACTGTCCAGCGCTTTGGGACGTCCTCCCGACGTGAAAGGCGCTATACAATTAATAATTTTGCTGTTGTTGTAGTATAATATATAATATAATCCTTGCATTTCATATCGCGCTTTTCACATCTTCTCACGTCTCAAATTGCTTCACAGTAGATGCTGCAATGTGTAGTGACCGTATATTTTGTGGGAGAAATCTGACAGCCAATTTCACATGGCAGTATTCCCACAAACAGCTGTGGATTGAAGTGAACAAATGAGTTTCTTGAGGGATTATTATCAGTAAAGGAGCCTGCCCAAGGTTTCGCCCTGACCTGCTGCGAATCGAACCCGGGTCTCTCTCTCTCTCGCCAGGGGAGTGCTCTAAGCTCCTTCACCAAAGCTCCTTCAAAAGAAAATAATGATAATGATTTGTTCACCCAAGTCCACTGCAATACTGGGCGCAATTTGGCTCCTGTGTTTCACCCACTAAACACTGCAAAGTGATTTTGAGACGTCTCGACGACGCGATGAGGCCAAGGGTCTGATGTGAAGATTGTTAGGAATTTTGGGCTGGTGGTGGGGGACCGGTAGGAGACGAGGAATGGTCAGGAATAAGCAAGGAATCTCCTTGTGTCCACAGCAAGCGGGTTCCTGGGCAAAGTGATGCATCCCGGGACATCGAGCGGGGAAGGGCAGCTCCAGCAGGTCACAGCACAGAGTGTGTCTGACTCCGAGGTTCACGAGCTCCAGCAGGTGAGGCAGGGAAGGCGGGAGGGGAGGGCGGAGGGTTTAATGGGAAGGAGGAGGGGAAAGAGGGATTGGAAGAAGGGAGGGAGGGAGGGAGAGAGGGAGGGGAAGGAGGGAGGGTGGATGGGGAAGGAAGGTGGAATGGGAAAGAGGAGGGGAAGGAAGGAGGATGGAATGGGAAGGAGGGACGGGAAAGTTCGACAGGAAGAAGGGAAGGAGGAAAGAGAGGAAGGACGGAGAGATGGGAGAGAGGAGGGAGCAGGAACTGGAGGAGGCCATTCAGCTCATCAAGCCTGTTCTGCCAATTACCTGCCCGTGACCCTTGATACCCTTGACCTAACAAATATCTGTGCACCTCAGTCTTGAAGATGTGAATGGATCCAACATTCACAGCCTTTTGGGGGAGAGAGGTCCAGATTTCCTCTACACTTTGGGTGAAAAACAACCCCCTTGATTTTACTCCTAAATGTCCTGGCTCTGATTTTGAGATGATGTCCCCTTGACTCCTGTTCTGGATTGCCCCACCAGAGGAAATAGTTTCTCCACAGTTACCCAATCCAGTCCCTCTATGGTTTCAAAATAAACTGCCGGAAGATTCACTCTTAAATTACGCCAACGACAACTTGCATTTGCACAGCAGCCTTCACCCACCCAAGGCAGTCTTTCTCTTACCTCCCCCCCCCCCCCCCACCCCCATCTTTCTCGTTTTCTTGCTAGTTCTCTGTTTCTTTCTCTTAATCTCACTCTTGCTCACATTCTCTCTCTCCGTTTCTCACATTCTCTCTCTCGCTCTCTCTCTCTCGCTGGGTTTTCTCTCTCTCTCTATGTCTGTCTCTATTTCTGTGTGTGTGTGTCTGGCTCTGTATGTGTGCATGTGTGTCTCTCTCCCATTTGCTGATTGTGTGTGTGTCTCTCTCCCTCTGCCTCCTCCTGTCTCTCAAGTCTCTCTCTATGCCTCTCTGTCTCTCTGTCCCTCTGTCTCTCTCTGCATATCCTCGATCTCTCGCAGGTGTTGTCTTCAGCAAGGAGTTGGGGAGAGAGTGAGTGAACGAGTGAGCAGTAGAGGGCATCAGAGACTGTGTACAGCGGGTCCCCAAACACACTGACCCTTTGATTCCTTGACGCTGAGATCAGACTCAGTTTTTCCTGATTACTAACCTGAGACTGTGCCACGGGTCTGTGTCAGACATTGTACAGCTGCTGTCCACAGCTACAGTCAATGAAGCAATTTTCTCTTTCCTTCCACCCCCTGGTCAGTTTTCAGAGTAACTGCCCAAACCGCAGCCTGCTCACAACTCCGACAGCACCTGTCTCCTTTCCCTCACTCCCAGAGGACAGAGGTTAACATTCCCGTCAGTCAGCGCGTGGCTTTGTGGTTAGAGCACTCGCCTCGCAAGCCAGAGGAGCCCGGGATCGATTCCCAGGCAGGACGGGGCGAAACCTAGGGTACAAACCACAACTATCCTTCTTGACTCGCATCCTTTCCCCAGGCTTTCCTTCACCTCCGCCACATCTCCCGCCTCCGTCCGTACCTCACTCCAAAACCAGATGACACCCTGGCCCGTGCCTTTATCACCTGCCGTCTAGACAACTCAAGCCCCTCTCCTCGCCCGTCTCCCCAGCTCCAAAATTCATCTCATTCAAACCTCCGCCGCCCACATTCTCACCCGGATTACACTCCGCACCTCCATTATCCCAGTCTCTGTCTAACCCCACTCTCGAGCTGCCAGTCACGGAGCAGATTGATTTCAACATCCTCACCCTGACATTTAAATCCCTTCACGGACTGGCATCCGCAACCCCTCCCCACCCCCGTCTCTGCAAACTGTTCTCTCCCTTCACCACCACCCACTGCCTCCGATCGGCTGGCTCATGTTTGTCCCTCGTCCCCTCCGCTCCACCATCGGTGACCGTGCCTTCAGCCATCGCCCTCTGGAACTCTGTTCCTCCCCATTTTCAGGTCGCGCTTAAAGACCGTCCTCTTTGACCGCACCTTTTTTCCCCTCCCCCTGGCTCTGCATCTTGCTCCGCCACTGTTAAGTACTCCGAGACTGTGGGGGATTTGGATGGTTGCCGTGTGGCCATGCTGGGATGGTGGTCTGGGGGACAGGTTGGGATGGTTGCCATGGAGACCAGCTGAGCATCTCTCTGGGTCTCGGTTGCAGATCCTCGGGAAGCTGAAGAGTCTGGCCCTGGACACGGAGATGGAGCTGGAACGTCAGGACGAGACCCTGGATGTGATGGGAGACTCCACCGACCGAGCCACAGCCCGAATCAACACCAACACCAGGAGAGTCCGGAAACTACTGTAGGAGAGAGGGAGGGATGGGTGGAGAAAGGGATGGGTGGAGAGAGTGAGAGAGAGGAAGCGAGAGGGGGGGCAGAGAAGGAAAGATGGGGGAAAGAAGGAGAGAGGGGGAGAAGAAGAGGTGGGGAGAGGGATGGAAGCCGAAAGAGAGCTGGGGGAGAGGCAAATTAAAAGGGGGAGAGAGAGAGCGAGAAGGGTGGAGAGAGAACAGGAAGAAAGGGAGGGGAGAAGGGGGGAGAGAGGGACAGAAGGTGAGAGAGAGGGAGAGCGAGAGAGATGACAAGAGATCGAGGTGTGGTGCCTGCACTTTAGAGCCAACCCCTTTAGCCCAACGTGACAACGATGAGACCTTTGTGTCTTGTATTTGAGTTGGAGAGACAGTCACACAGAGTTGTTCTGTCACCATGTGAAGATGTGTTTGGGCGGCAAAACTATCTGTGGGGGAGGGGGCGTGGCGGGGGTGGAGAGAGAGAAAAACACACAAACTGTTTGCACGGCACTCGTGAGCTGCCGGATCAATCTGTGGCCAACGTTTGAATGTTGAGACTTTGGGGGCAAGATCCTCACATGGACTATGAATTCCTTTGTGGTGGGAGGGGGGAGGAATTGTAATTTATACACATGGGCGGAAGAGGGAGTGCGGCGGGAGAGTGAGCGGGGCTTGTGAGAGAGAGTGGGTGGGAGATGCATGGCTGAAGGCTCGCCCGTCAATGATGGAACAGGCCGGAGCTTGCTGAGTGTGGGGGGTGGGCAGATTGTTAGGGGGTGAGGAGGTCACACAGGTAGGGTGGGCGAGACCATGGAGGGCTTTGAAGGTGAGGACCAGGAATTGAATTGAATCTTCTGGGTGATGGGGAGCCAATGGAGTCGGGCGAGGGTGGGGGAGATGGGGTCATGTAGCTTGGAGTGGTAAAGGACCCGGGCCGCGGAGTTCTGGATTATCTGTATTCTATGGATCCTATGCAGACTATAATATTATTATAGGAAGGGGTGGGCTGTCCACACCACCAACAACAGCATACACACCCACCACTAGACTGTTACACACTGCCATTCTGTCAAGCGATTGAGCAACACATTTACACTGCGCCTTTCACCTCAGGAGGACGTCCCAAGGTGCTGGACAGCCAGGGGTTTCGACCTGGAACTGGAGTGGACAGGTTGATATGGTGGGAGGCCATTCAGCCCATCTTGCCTGTCCCGGCTCTTTGAAAGAGCCAACTAGTTCCGCTCTCCCCTATCCTCTTACCCCATAGCCTTGCAAACGTTTTCCTGTTCAAGTGTTCTTACATTTTGACTGTAGATATCCGATGATGTGCTTTATAATCTGCCGGAAATGTGCAATAATTGGGCTACGGGACGCCAGAAATTCCACCTGTCCTCAGGCATGAGACCGTTTTGTCTTTAGCTTAAGCCAAAAGCCCTAACTAACGGGTAAGCTGGTCCTAGCTGGACAAGCAGTGGGAAAGCTTAGCAGTGCTATCAATGGCCAAGCTATGTGTGGGTTTAGCTGGTGAGACTCCAGCAGTTACCCCGACACACACTCTGGGCTCCCCCCACCGCAAGCCTTGGCTCTCGCCAACCTGCGCCTAATACTCTCCGGAATTAAGTAAGCAGGGTGCATTGCCCCAGGGAGAGGGAGAAAGAGGGAGCTCGCATTCCATGACTGACACGCAGGAAAGTTTCCACGCGCAGGAGGAACACTGTGTGGTTTGGGAGTCTTAAGCACGGTGCAGGGTTTCTGCCAGAAATGATTGGGAACGTTTGAAAGGGAAACATATGGAGATGTGGGAGGTAAGAGAGGGAGGATTAAGGCTGTGGAGAGAGGGAAAGAAATGTTGGGGAAATGGGATTAAAAAGATCTAAGATGGAATAAATTGGGAGAGAGTGAGAGGAGGAAGCGCATCCCATTCCAACATCTCTGGGAATTTCCATGTGTAGGTGAGACGCATGGAATTCTCAGCTTGGTTTGGAGACTCTGTAAGCGCGGGGACGAGTTTCCGCTTGTGTCAGACACCCACCCGTCGCAACCCAACCCAAAAACAGATGAGTTTAAGGATTTTCCCCGATCCTGTTTTTTTTTTTTTTTAACAGACAAAATCATCTCGCAGGCTGAGACTGGGTGGAATTTGAGGTCTGGTGGGGGTGGTGGGAGGGTGGATGCACAGTGAGGTGAGGCTGCGATAGAGCGCCTCCCAGTGGCCAGTGTTGTGAGTACAGCGACACTTGCCTACTTACCAGTTGAGATGGCGAGTGTTGCATGTTGTCTGTGTTAAGTGTTTGTAAACCCAACCCCTTGACGGTTAGAGTGTTTGTGGTTGGCATGACTAAGCTCCCAATGGCAAACTGCCTGGTTTAAGGGGTTAAACTCTCAACAGGTATCGCCCCACCCGCCAGCCCTCCTGTCCGCAGGTTACTTTCAATGACATGTTTCGCCCGTGGAGTCCTGTTGCGTAGCGGTTGGCGAGTGAGAAGGCCTGGTTCGATTCCCGGATGAGTCGGGGCGAAACCTTAGGCAAGTTTCTTTGCCTTGCACATGCCTCTCTCGTTTACCTGGCAGTAAGCAGGAATCCGGTTTGTTCGTCAGTTGTCAGTGTGTGGATTTTGAGTCCCAGTCCAGGCTGACGCTCCAGTGCAGGGCTGGGGGAGTAAGTGGGAGGGTATTACATTGTCTGAGACGCCGTGCTTCAGATGAAGTGTTAAACCTTACTCCCTGTTCAGGTGGACGTTAAAGTTCCGTGCAACTGTTGGGAAAAGAGAAGCGTTCCTCTCTCTCCCTCCCTCACCCACCCACCCCCACCCCCCCCACCCCCCACCCGCCCGCCTTTTTCCTGATGAATTATTCATGAACTTCATGGCTACCTCCAGTTCATCCATCACTGTGCACACAATAGCTGCCGCGTTTGCCTACAAAACACACAGTCACTACGCAATTACATCTGCTTGCTGATATTGAAAGCATGAAGGGTGGGGGGATTATTTTGATGTTTAGTGATGCGGGGATGTGGGGGGGGGTATAATAGCTATGTTTTTTTTCCTAGGGCATTAATGACCGGTCCGGTGATGTGCTTATTCTGTTACACTACAGTTTTACATTAAATTCCACGTACTGCTCTGTTCAGTCTCTTTTTTATGCCTTTTACGTTTGATAACTTGTATTGACGCAGCGCCTTTCACTTTGCATGGAGTCCCGCAGCTCAGTGGTTAGAGGGCTCGCCTCGCAAGCCAGAGGACCAGGGTTCGATACCCGGCCGGATAGGCAGGCAGGGCGAAACCTTCAGCGAGTTTCCTTACTCCGCACGCCGCTGTTTACCTAGCCGTAAGTAGGAACCTGCTTGTTAGTCGATTGACGGATCACTTTCCAGGGGTAATAATTCTCCCAGCTCCACCCCCAACCCCCCCACCCTCTCATTCCATTACTGTTTATGGATCACAACTGTGCACAGAAACATGGAAACAGGAGGAGGCCATTCAGCCCCTCGAGCCTGTTCTGCCATTCCATAAGATCAAGGCTGATCAGTATCTCAATTACAATTACCTGCCCTTGCCCCTTATCCTTGCATTCAAATCCATTGACACCCTGACTTAACGCATATCGACATTGGCTGCCATGTTACGCCCCCAAAATAGTCACTGCACTTTACAACATACCATCAAGCACTTTGAGATGTCCCACAGACGTGATGAGGTGCAACGTCAAATGCAAGGTTTATTATTATTAGTACCGGAGATATTGATTGGTAGGTAAAATCCTAATTCACGACATGTTTTCATGAGCAAGAGGCTGATTTGACAAATGCTAACACTGTGTGAGAGGCTGTGTGTGTCTTAAGACTTTATGTGTGTGAGTGAGAGAGAGACCGTCTATGTAGCTGGGTGTGTTTCTTCTGGGTGTTTGCGTATGTGTATGTATGAGAATGTGACGGTGTCTGTGTGTGTTAATGTGTTTGCTTGTTTGTGCATCTGTTTGTGTCCTGTGTGTGTTTTTGTGTCTGGGTGTAGTCAACATACACTGGTGAGGGGTGACGGGGGGGATGTTTGGGAGGAGGGGGTGGTGGGGGGAGGGAAACGAGAAAATATGTTTTTCCATGGAATATAAAAAAAACAAGAGTTGCTTTCCCCTCCCTCCCTCCGAACCAGTCACTCGGCTGCGGAACTAGAGGCTGAGGTTACGGTTAAAGCCACAGGGGGCGATGGCTGGCTTCCCATTCTGAGTCCAATTTGCGGGATTTCAATGAGACCGCCTGTTCCTCTCTCAACCTGTGGCCGGGACCGCCGACCATTCCCCTGGCACAGCGCAGGATAGCACAGCTCGACAGCAGCTGTGAGCCAGGGTCAAGGGCAGTCGGTGCCTTTCGAACTCGTTCATTTTTCCTGTTGCGTCCATCAGTCTTTCTTATTTGTTGTTTTTCTGCGTGAGGAATTACAGCACAACCTCCCGGCCCGGCCCGGCCCTGCCCTGCTCCCCCACTGAGCCAGTCGCACTGAGCTCACAGGTCTATCCTGAAACAGGACAAGACAGATCCATTCCTGGAGGGGTGTAGTGGTTAGAGCGCTCGCCTCGTCAGCGAGAGGAACTGAGTTTGATTTCCCCGACAGGGCGAAACCTTAGGCATGTTTCCTTACTCCACACACACACACGCTCGTGTGCTTCTGTTTACCTAGCAGGAAGTAGGAATCCAGTTATTAGTTGATTGGCAGATCGCTTTTCCGGAGGATAATAATCCCTTCAAAATAAATTTAAATAATTTGGTCAGTCAATCCAGGACTGTTTGTGGAACGCTGCCGTGTGCTATTGGCTGCCGCGTTTGCCCCACAAAGCACACAGTCGATCCACTTTACAGTGCATCCTGTCAAGCGCTTTGAGACGTCTCAAAGACGGAGATAAGGTACTGCATCAAGCACATGGCGGATTATTCTTATTTATTTATCAGCCTGGCTCAGGTATCAGTGCTCTCGTTTCCGAATCAGAAGATTGTGAGGTTCGAGCCCCCACACATATAGTCTGGTCTGCTGTTCCATTGCAGTTGGTAGGTTGCTGTTAGTGTTTTGTTGTCAGTCCCAGGTCTGCCTGTTCAGGCAGACATTAAAGATCCAATAGTGCTTTCCAATAAAATTGTTCAATCACTCACTCAATGGCTTTTTGTGGGGACAAAATATAGTCAATTCATTTTACAGTCTATTCTGTGAAGCTCTTTGAGACATCTCGAAGATGTGACGGGGCGCTATATAAAATACCAGGATTATATATAATATAATACAGTAATGATAATAATAATCCTTGCATTTGATATAACGCTTTTCACATCTTATCGACGTCTCGAAGCGCTTCACAGAATACTTTGTAAAATGAACTGATTGTTTATTTGTGGGCGAAATTATTATTATTATAAAGTCAAACTTCACTCAGCTACCCGTGAAGTGCTTTGAGAAGTTTCAAGTGATAAGACTTGGAATCAATTTGCAAGTTTTTTTTTAAAGATATCTCAAAGCTCTAGATTGAAGACACTGGTATCCTGAGCTGGGGTACGGGGAGCGGGATCACAGAGGTATGTTCTCAGGAGGGATTTCGAAGCAGTGAGAGAGGGAGAAACTTCGGGAAGAGAGTGTCAGAGAGGGATAGTGTAAGCTCACCCACCAATCATGAGGTGGTCAACTGGGAGCAACAACACATTGCATTAACTGTCACATTGGGAGGAAGTCCCAAGGCGCTGGATGGTCAGTGATTTGGACCTTGGCTGGTGTTTTGGATCAGCATATGTGGAGGGCAGTGGGTAGGATGGTAACTGAAGGTGTGGTCTATGAGTAGGGTCTTGAGACGGGCCTTGAAGGAGGCAAGTGAGCGAGGTAAAGTGAATGTGGGATTGAGTTTCAAAGGCAGAGAGGCTGAAGGCTCGACCGCTGATGGTGGGACGGGATGGGTAGACAACAAGGAGTAGGCTGGAGCCATCTGAGCAGAGGGAACGGACAGATTGATATGGAGTCAGCAACTCGCAGAGTTAGGAAGGACGTGGAGGGCTTTGAAGGCAAGGACAAGGATTTTGAACTCTATCCTCTGGGGGATGGGGAGCCTGTGGAGCCGGGTGAGGGTGAGGATGAGAAGGGTCAAGGAGTCTGGCGCGGAGAAGAAAGTGGGGGGGGATGTGGGGGGGGGGAGCGGAGAAATGAAAGCGAGAGAGAGGGGTGGCAGAGGGCAGGAGCACAGGAGATTGAGCAGGAAGGAACATTACACAAATAGAGTTAATATTATTAGCAGGTTTTGGGGGCAAGTTACAAGGTGTTACCAGGCTCTGAGCTTTGCTGGTTAAGTAGAAAAATAAGACGTGTCCTGACGTGACCAGGGAGGGGAGGGAACGGAGGCTTGTGGAGAAGGAAAACAATACCAAACACAAGAGAAACACGGAAAACTCCACTCTCTGTCGTCTCACATCTCTGTGATAATAATAAACCTTACATTTGACATCGCCCGTTATTACATCTTTGAGACGTCCCAAAGCGTTTCACAGAATATACTGCATACTCTGTGGGCAAACCGCGGCAGCCAATTGCGCACAGCAATGTCCCACAAATGGTCGTGGAGGGGTGACCAAATTATTATTTGTTGTACGGAATCCTCCCATTCAGCTCCTGTTAACCCTGCAGCCAAATCCCTGACTAACGTGTAGGATGGTCCTAGCTGGACAAGCGGTGGGAAAGCCTGGCCAGACAGTGATATCAATGGCCAAGCCATGTGTGGGTTTAGCTGGTTAGACTCCAGCAGTTACCCCAACACACACTCTGGGCTCCCCCCACAAGCCTTAATTCTTGCCAACCTGCACCTGATACTCTCCGGAATTAGGTAAACAGGATGTATCCCTCCGGAGAGAGAGAGAGGAGGAGCATTCTATCCTAACAATCTATCTCTGGGATATCTACGTGTAGATGAAGATGCATGCAATTCTCAGTTGGGTTTGGAGACTCTTAAGCAACAGTGATGGGTTTCCATGTGTGTCAGCGACACTCAGCTGAGCAAAAAAAAACAATGATTTTAGTAGTCACTATCAATGGTGTTGTTAAACAGGCGAATGATCCGCAGAGTCTGGCTTAAGGGGAAAGCTCGGCTGTTCATGTTTCACCAGTCTGGCCTCAAGCATGTTTTTCTATTTTGGAGGCCCATATTCCCCCTTTGTAGACCACTTCCTCTTCTCCACACCCCACCCCACTCCCACAACCCCACAGCCCATTCTATCAACTTCAAGATCCTCTCACCCATCTACAAATCCCGTCATGCCCTGGCACCTCCCTACCTCTCCAACCTATTTACCCCTCACCCCATCACCCACTGCCTCCGCTTGACTGTCTCCATCCTCCTGCTTGTCCCTCGTTCCTTCCATCAGTGGTATGTTTTCCACCACTACACTAGGCAAAAGTCTGGAACTCTCTCCCTCGATTTTCCCCCACCTGCCCCCTCCTTCCCCTCTTTTAGACCTTTCTCTTCGACCGTAGCTTACGGTCTTGAGACGTCAACAACAACAGTTACATTTATAGAGTGCCTTTCACTTTGGGAGGACTTCCCAAAGCACTAAATGTGGGGGTTTCATATGGGGGTTCGTAGGGGACAGCAGATCGAAGAGATGGGGGGGGGGGGAGCAAGGTCTTGAAACCTTGAAAGTGAGGACGAGGATCTTGAATTTGATCCTCTGGGGGATGGGGAACCAATAGAGCTCAGCGAGGATGGGAGTTATGGGGACACGGAGGCTAGTGCAGGAAAGGACAAGAGCTACAGAGTGCTGGATGATCTGCAGCTTGTGAAGGGAAAAGCCGGGAAGGCCGATGAGGAGACGTACCTTGAAGGAGGCAAGGGAGGAGCGAGTTTGTGAGAGGACTGTGGAACGGAATTCCAAAGGATGGGAATCAGAGAAGTTGATGGATGGGAGGGCTGGGCGGGGAGGGGGCGGTGTGGGGGGGGTGAAACGTGAAGCAGGCTGGAGCCCGCGGAGAGGAGGAAGTGGACAGGTTGATAGGGAGAATCCAACTTATTGTTGATGCTGTTGGCGTTGATAGACTGGAAAAGTTCTAGTTGTTTATTCGCAATTCTCCTCTCCCAGGTTCCCTCTCACTGTGCCGGGTGTCAGCAGGGTGTATGACCTTCACCCCCAGTGTGTTTTGTTGAGATTTTTTTCACTGAGTCATCGGAAGAAAGATGAAATGTGACAGAATTTTCCAGACTCGACTCAACCTCGTGAGTCATGGACTTTGCTCTTCCTCCTCGCTCTCTCTCTCTCTCTCTCTCTCTCTCTCCCTCTCTCCTCTCTCTCTCTCGCTCGCATTCCTCACCACGTTAACCTCTTCATCGCTCGTCCTTTCCTACATAGAAAGTTATCCTATATAATGCTCGTCTGACAAGCGAGAGGACCTGGGTTCGATTCACCTCGCCCCCTTCCTTCCCTCCCCATCTTCAGGTCGCGCATGAACGACCTCCCTCTTCGACCTTACCAGTCACCTGTTACCCCCCTCCCCAATGCACTCTGGGACCCTATGAGAGGAGTGCTAAATAGAGCTCAGTGGTTAGAGCACTCGCCTCACAAGCGAGAGGACCTAGGTTCAATTCTCGTTCAGTCTGAGCAAAAACTTAGGCAAGTTACCTTACTCCACATGCCTCTGTTTACCTAGCACTAAGTAGGACCTTGGTTGATAGTCGATTGGCGAATCTCTTTTCCGGAGGTAATAATCCCTTTAAAAATAAAATTCAAAAACATAATGAATAGTGACACGCTTTATAATATAATAATAATCCTTACATTTGATATAGCGCCTTATTGCGCCTTCGAGACATCTGAAATACACTGAGAACTGATTTGACTGTGTATTTTGTGGGCGAAACTTTTTGGAGACGTCTCTAAGACATGGTAAGGCGCTATAGTGAACGTAAGGTGATGCGTCTCTTTTACCCCCCAAAAAACCTTCCCCCATTTGCCCCCCATTCCTCCTCTTTCCCCACCTCCCCACCCCACCCTGCTCCACTGCCTAGCATCACGTAACACAATCAGAATTTGTGCTTTCTCTCTCCATCTCATCAAGGAATCAATGATGTCTTTCAGCCTCACACACAGAAGAGTCGAGCTGATGTGAAGGGCTCTTTGAGAGGCTGTGATGACGGAGGTTCTGAGGTATTCCTGCCGGATGTGAGTGGGCTTAAGCAGGGTTGGGGTCTTTTGTTCCTCTGGGGGTAAGAGTAGGGTGGGTGGTGGGGCTTTGAGCTGACAAATGTGTTGCGTAATTTTGTTCGGCTGGATAGCCTGGTGCTGTCTTTACACCAACGTCAAAGGAAACATGGGCAGCAAGCGGGTAGGTCAGTCTGGCTCACATAGTCATCCCTGAGTCATAGGTTGTGGGTTCAATTTCACCCCTCCCCCTTGCCCCCCCTCCATCATCCTCACCCTCACCCCCACCCTCAGGGCGAGCACCAGCACAGACACAATGGGGAGCGAGAGAGAGAGAGAGAAGGGAATGGGGTTAGAGTAAAGAGCTCTAGTGGGGGAGCAAACTCTAGCACAGACATGATGGGGAGAGAAAGCGAGAGAGAAGGGGAATGGGGTTAGAGTAGAGAGCTCCAGTGGGGGAGGAGCAAGCACCAGCACAGACACCATGGGCTGAGAGAGAGGGAGTAGGGAATGGAATTACAGGAGAGTAGAGTTGTCTCCCCCAGCGTCTGGGCTGACGATCCCCAACATAACAATGTGACACTTAAATCACGGCTGTTTGATGGGACATTGCAGGGTATCAATTGACTGTAACGTTCACTCACAGTAACACACAGGAAAACTCTGTGAGGTGATTTGATGATGGGATTGTGTTACTTACATCTAATGAGGATTGTTAGTGCACCTCCAATTCCAGCAGAGGGCTCCCTTCCTCTCACACTCTTTTTCTCGCTCTCGCTCCCACGCTCACTCGTTCTCATGCGTTCACATGTTCCCTCTCATAAATCTATGCTGGTTAGACTTCAGCAGCTTCACCAACACACGCGCACACGCACACACACACACACCCACACCCCAAGCCTTGGCTCTTGTCAACCTGTCTAATACTGTCTATACCCTTCGACACCATGGACCACTCAATCCTCCTCCACCCCCTCTCCTTTCACTTCAACCTTCAAACATCTGTCCTTGACTGGTACAGGTCTTATCTCTCACACCATCCCCAATTTGTCTCCGCTCACGATTTCTCTTCCAGCCCTCGCAACGTCTCTTGTGGTGTTCCTCAGGGCTCTATCCTTGGTCCCCATCTCTTCAGCCTCCACTTGGTGACATCATCCACAGACATGGGGTCAATTTCCACATGTATGTATGCAGATGACACCCAACTCTACCTCTCTGTCTCCACCCTCAATTCCAGAACTACTAATGTCCTGACGGACTGCCTGTCAGACATCTTGGACGAGAGATAACTTTCTTCAGCAAAATGTCAACAAAACTGAGGCCCTTTTGATTGGCTCGCGCCAGAGCCTCCATACCTCAGGTATGAGCAGCATCAACCTCCATGGATGCACACTTCACCTCACCAAGCAAGTCAGGAACCTGGGCATCTTGTTCGACCCCCAACTGCTCTTATTCCCCCATATCTATGCCATGACCAGCACTGCTTTCCACCACCTCTGCAACATCGCCCGAATCCGCCACTGCCTCAGGCCGCAGAAATTCTCACACACGCATTTTGTCACCTCTAGGCTCGACAATGGAAACTCCTTCCCTATTGGCCGCTCCATCTCTTCCTTCCACAAATTGCAGATCATCCAAACCTCTGCAGCTTGTGTCCTCCCCCGCACCAGAGTCCGTAACCACATCAACTCCCATCTCACCAGGCTCCATCGGCTCCCCACCTCTCAGAAAATATAATTCAAGAACTTCGTCCTCACTTTCAAGACCATGGTCTTGCCCATCCTACATCTCTGACCTGCCGACCCCTTATCGACCTGCCTCCGTTCAGCAGGCTCGTCCTGTTCAATGTCTCCCGCTCGACCCGCCCTACCATCATTGGCCAGGCTTTCAGCCTCTACCCCCATCCTCTGGAACTCCATTCCACAAACCATTCGCCTTGCTCCCTCCCTTGCCTCCTTCAAGGCCCGACTCAAGGCTCTCGTTTTGACTGTACCTTTGGCCACCCCCCAACCTCTCTCCCCTCCCTCACCCCAAACCTGCCCCCCCACCCCCTCCAATGCTCGGGTCCTGACCCCCACTGTTCAGCCCCTTGGGACATCCTCCCGACGTGAAAGGGGCTCTATAAATGTAATTCTGTTGTTGTTGTGGTGGAATTAGGCAAACTGCATCTGTCCCTCCAGGGAGAGAGAGAGCATTCCATCTCAACAATCCATCTCTGGGGTTTCCATGTGTAGGTAGGAGGCCTGGAATTCTCAGTTGGGTTTGGAGGCTCAAGCACAGGGATGGGTTTCCACGTGTATCAGACACCCAGCTGAGTGAGAAAAGTTCTCGTTGTTCCTGTCTTCTCAGTTGACCTCCTGGTATAACACACAGGGCAACAGCTCAATGATTAAAGCGCTCGCCTTGGCAGCCAGGTTCGATTCCCGGGCAGGGCAAAACATTAGGCAAGTTTCTTACACTCCACACACCTCTGTTTAACTAGTGGTATGTAGCAGCCCAGGTTGTTAGACAACTGGCAGGTGGCTTTTCTGGGGGTAAAAATCCCTTCAAAAAAATCTATAATAATAATTGAGTCACTCAATCCACGACCGTTTGTGGGACACTGCTGCGAGCAAATGGCTGCCGCGTTTTGCCCCACAAACACTGAATAGTCTATTCTGTGAAACGCTTTGAGACGTGTCGAAGATGTGATAAGGCGCTGTATTGAACGCAAGGTTCAGTAACAGGGCGGTGGCACTAGGTGGTGCTGTGTGTGTGTGTCGCTGTTTTGGAGAGCTGGTTTGTTCCCATGTTACAGACAATCACAGTCACTGGGATGCCTCGAGATTAACCCTTCGAGAGACAGACTGACAATTTATGCAACCTGAAAAAAAAGCTCACTTAATCACCCTTTACAGTGGAATCCTGTAGCTCAGTGCTTAGAGCCCTCACCTTGCAAGCGAGAGGACCTGGATGTGATTCCCGGCGAAATCTGAGGCAAGTTTCCTTACTCCGCATCCCTCTGTTTACCCGGTAGTCACAAGGAACTCAGTTGTTAAACAATAATTAATTGTTCACTCAATCCACAACTGTTTGTGAGACGCTGCTGTGCGCAATTGGCTGCCGCGTTTCGCCCACAAATATACAGTCTTACACTTCACAGTATATCCTGCGAAGCGCTTTGAGACATCTTCGAGATGTGATAAGGCGCTATGTCAAATTCAAGGATTATTATGATTATTATTTGAAAGACAGTTGAATGGAGCAGGCGCGATGGGCTGAATGGCCTTACAATCCATTGATAATAATAATAAGACAGATTATTATTAGGCTTGTGTGTAGAGTAAGAAAACTTGCCCAAGGTTTCACTCTGACCTGCCTGGATTCGAACAAAGGTCTCACGCTTGTAAGGCAAGTGCTCTAACCACTGAGCTACAGGATCATCGAATGTTGAGACATAACGTGGCTCCCCACTAATTGCTGTCTGTGTAGTGATTATTTCTTTTATCGGGAGAAATGACAGCGAACAATCACAGGAACAATCATTGCTGGCTGCAAGCCCCCTCCCTCCCCCTATCAATCATCTCACTCTCCCACCCTCACTGCCTGCCTACCTCCCTCCCCCAAAGAGAAAATTTATGCTAATAATAATAATAAAAATCCTTGCATTTGATGTAGCGCCTTGCCACTTCTTCCAGATGTCTCAAAGCGCTTCACAGGATACACTGTAAAGTGAATTGACTGTATATTTTGTGGGCAAAATGTGGCAGCCAGTTGCGCACAACAGTGTCCCACAAACAGTCGTGGATTGAAGCTACCAACTTTTTTGGAGGGAGGAATGATTACCCCCAGAAAGCGATCTGCCGATCGACTAACTAGCAGATTTGATTTTACTGCTGGGTAAACACAGGCGTGCGTGTGGAGTAAAGGAAACTTGCCCAATGTTTCGACCTGACCGTGAATCGAACCCAGGTCCTCTCTCTTACTCAGCAGAGAGGCAGGGTGGCCGAGAATGTGTCTAGACAGTAAATAATAAGCCTTGTTGTGTAGACAGCCCATAACGTCAGCCTGGCTCAGTCACTCACTCTCTCACCTCTGAGTCAGAAGGTCATGGGATCACACCCCACGTTGGGGACTCTGAGCTCATAGTCTAGGCCTACGCTCCAGCGTAGCGCTGGGGGAAGAGAGCGAGAGAGAGGTGGAGAGAGAGAGAGGAAGAGAGAGATATTGTTAGAGATGCCATCCCTTTGGATGAGATGTTAAAAGTAGCTCCAAGCAACGTCCCACAAACAGCCATGGTGGCCAATTTTATCTGGAGGGAATTGTCGGCCAGGACACTGGGAGAGAAGGAGAGAGAGAAACTCCTTCCTCCTTCCCCCTCTCTCCACCACCACCATCCCTCCTTCCGTCCCCCACTACCCGTCCTCCCCTCCCCTCCCCCCACCCCATCCCCCCCCACCCCCCTATTTAATGTCTATCTAAACAGGACACAGATGGGGAGTGAGGTATAACATCTCACCCAAAGGACGGCCATTAAATGCGGCACTCTCTCTCTCTCTTTCTCTTCTCTTCTCTCTTGCTTTCTCTCTTCTCTTCTCTTCTCTTCTCTTCTCGCTATCTCTCTCTCTCTCTCTCTCTCTCTCTCTCTCTAGAGGATCCAGGTCCTCTCGCTTTGCGAGCCGGGTGCTCTAACCACTGAGCTACAAGGAAGGCGAACCTGGCCGCAAGATTTGGCTGCTGCGTTGGACGTGGAAACGTAGACCTGACGTAGCTGTGGATGTTGAGAGACAGACGATTGTGGGTAAAGGCTCGGAGTGACGTGTTGCTGGCTTGTGAGTGCAACACAGACCCTGTTACCTCATTACAGGGAGGATATTCTCTCTCTCTCGCTCTCTCTCGCTCTCAGGAGGCAGCACAGATGGTCACAGCTCGAAGGAATTTGGACGTGAGGAAGATCGTCTCGCTTGGGCTGAGACTCTGAGATGACCTCATGGAAACGTGGCTTGATAACCCGATACTGAGAAACTCCGACAGCCCAGCCTGGCTCAGAGAATCAGGCAACGTTATAGCACAAGAGGACCTTTCAGCCTGGCTCAGTTGCTAATACTCTCTCTCTCTCTCATTCTCTCTCTCCTCCGCGTCAGAAGGTTGTGGGTTGAAGCCCCACAGATCAGGAGTTGGAATCACACAGTCTAACTTGCTGGTCTGCTCTATGCCCCCACCACTCTCCACACCCCCCGCCCCCCCGCCCGACCCACCCTACCATCGGCAGACGGGCTTTCAGCCTCTCTGCCCCCAACACTCTGGAACTCCATCCCACAGTCCCTTCGCCTCACTCCCTCCCTCGCCTCCTTCAAAGCCAGTTTCAAAACCCTCCTCTTCGACCATGCCTTCTGCTGCTCTCCCAACTCTCTCCCTCCCCTCTCCCCTCTCCCCTGCCCTGCCTGCCCCTACCCCTTGCTCGGGTCCCGACCTGACTGTTCAGCTCTTTGGGACGTCCTCTCGACGTGAAAGGCTCTATGAATGTAATTTTGTTGTTATTGTTGCTGTTGTTCCAGTGCAGCTCTGGGGGGGTGTTGCATTGTCAGAGACACTGTCCTTTGGGTAACACGTGCAACTATCTTCGTGTGTCCTATTCAGATGGACGTCAAAAGTCCCAAACCACAGATCGACAAGAGAAGATGGTTTCTCTCTCTCTCCACCTCACCCCCCTCCCCCAGTTGTCCTATACTGGCCAACAATCCCCCAGATATTATTAACACAGTGTTATTATAACCCAATTTAACCTGTGTCTGTCACCCATTATAATCTTTTCAAACGTTCCAAACCACACTGAGCGTTCCACAGAATGCGCTCTCTCCCCCCTAGAGGGACACTTCCTGCTTACCTAATTCAGTGTTAAGCACAGGTTGGCAAGAGTCAAGACTTGGGGCGGGGGTGGGGAGTGGGTTTGGGAAGAGCCCAGAGTGTGTGTTGGGGTAACTGCTGGAGTCTAACCAGCTAAATCTGCACATGGCTTGGCCATTGATATCACTGTCTGGCCAGGCTTTCCCACTGCCTGTCTAGCTAGGACCAGCCTACCCGTTAGGGCTTTGGCTTGTAACAGTGGGAGGATTCCCTGCCCCCAGTGACTGGGCTGCCCTTCCAGGTCCTGCTGATGAGCCAGGGCTGGGGCTGTGCTGTCATCAGCAGTGAGAGCCCTGGATATACTGAGGACCCGCCCGAAAAGGAAAGGAACAAAAAAAAATCCCCCTAAAACATTCTTGAAACATCAGTCGAGGGTTAAGAAATATCTGGCTCACTCCAGGGCTGTCCAACGATTGTTATTCTATATCCCCAAAGGGGGAAAGCACACAAAGAATAGGGGTTTCATGTTAACAGCATCTGACATGCTAACAAAGCATGGATGGAAAGGTCCAACACACGTGTGTGGAATTCTAATCCAGCAACTCGCTTAGAATATTCTTTTCTTGTTTGCCCCCCCTTCCCCCCCCACTCCACACACACACACCCCTACCCCACCATCCCCAATTCTCTCTGCACTTGTCTGTCCTAACTCTGTGACCTGATCACCCCCATATCAACCTGTCCGCTCCCTCCGCTCAGCAGGCTCCAGCCTGCTCCACATCCCCCGCCCTTCAGCCTCTCTGCCTGATGTCCGCTAATGGGAAAGGCGCTGTCATTGCCATCCCTCTCCCCGCCCACCCCCACCACCCTCCCCACCCCAAATTTCTCCGTCTGCCTTTCAGAACATTCCAGAATCCAGGCACAATGTTATTGTTTGCCTCCTGGTCATTGTCAACAACAACAAAATTACATTTATAGACCACCTTTCACGTCAGGAGGATGTCCCAAGGCCCTGAAAGGTCAGGGGTCGGGACCCAAGCATGAGGAAGGGGCGGGAGAGAGTTAGGAGGGGAGGGAGAGAGTTGGGGAGCGGCAGAAGGCACGATTGAAGAGGAGGGTTCTCACCCCCCCACCCTCACTCCCAAGCCTTGGCTCTTGCCAACCTGCGCCTAATACTCTCCAGAACAGGATGTGTCCCTCCAGGGAGCGAGAGAGAGAGCACATTCCATCCCAACAATCCATCTCTGGGAATTTCCAATGTGTGGGTGAGAGGCGAGGAATTTTCAGTTGGGTTTGGAGACTCTTAAGCAACAGTGATGTGTTTCCGCATGTCTCAAAAACCTGGCTGTCCCCAAGAGACTACACAGGATAAATCTTAGCCTCAAAGAGACCCTCACTCAAGGAGGAGCATTGAAGGTCATAAAACTTGGTGATAGAGGACCATCAAATCTTACAGTGCTCTGAATACATTATTTAATCATCCAGTCTCCACATCAGTCCACTAATCTAATCCATTGCTCACTCACTTCTAGTACCTTTTAATATCTCTCTCTGTCTCGCACGCTCCCTTTGTCTCAGTTTCTCTCTGTCTCAGTCACCGTCTCTCCCTTTCTTTCTATTTGTCTTTCTGTTTGTCCATCTCTCTGTGTCTCTCTATCTCTGTCTGTCCAACGCTCTCTGTGTCTGTCTTTCTCGGTCTCTCTCTCTCAGTCTCTCTGACTCAGTCTCTCTCTGTCTTTCTCAACCTCTCTGCCTCTCTTGCAGTCTCTTTCTCACAGAGGTTTGATTCTCAAATGGGTTTTGTGCTGACTCAATCTCACACACAGTCTCAGCTGCCTCCCTCCCTCACTCCTTGCTTCCTCTCTCTCTCCCTCCCTCACTCCCATCTCTCCCTCCTATCCTCTTTCTCTGTGTCTCTCTCCCTCCGTCTCTCCCCCACTCATTTCCAGAAACCCTCCCTCTCTCCCTCTTTCCGTTTCCAAGGAATTATCACCCCCACCCTCTCCCCCTCCACCCGGAAAAGCGATCCGCCAATCGACTAAACAGAGACTTGTGTGTGGAGCAAGGAAACCTGCCTAAGGCTTTGCCCTGACCGGGAATCAAACCCAGGTCCTCTCGCTTGTGAGGAGAGCACTCTAGCCTCTGAGCCACAGAATCCAACAGAGAGGACATGGATGCAAGGCAGACAGGAGCAGATATAGAGGAGTTTAGGAGGAACTTATTCACTTGAATGTGGAACTCAATGCCGGAAACTGTGGTTCAACCAAAAAGCATCAATATGTTTAAGAGGAAACTTGAGGCAGACACGAGGGAAAAGGGAATAGAGGGGAGTGAGAGGCGGAAATTAGAAGGCTGGGGACTCATTTGAAGTACAATATTGCAGCATGGATTGTAATAATAATAATAATCCCTTCATTTGAGCAAGCGCCTTATCCGAGTCCTGTAGCTCAGTGGTTGTGAAATCCTGTCGCTCAGTGGTTAGAGCACTTGCCTTACAAGTGATAGACCTGGGTTCAATTCTAGCTGGGTCAGGGTGAAACCTTGGGCAAGTTTCCTTACTCCACACACACGCCTGATAATAATCCTTCAAAAAAATTTTTTTTTAAAATGGGTCATTTCAATCCATGACTGTTTATGGGGACGCTGCTGTGCACAATTGGCTGCCGCATTTTACCCATAAATATACAGTCAATTCACTTTACAGTCTATTCTGCGAAGCGCTTTGAGACGTCTAGAAAATGTGAAAAGCGCTATATCAAATGCAAGGATTATTATTATTATTGCAACAATTAGCATTGAACAGTGGCTCTCACACAGGGTAGTGTTGCTGAGAGCCTGACAAGATTGCTTGGGTGGGATGGCGGGGGAGGGAGGGAGGGAGGGAGTTCCAGAGTTCCAGGGTGTAGCGGCTAGGATGGGTCTTGAGACTGGCCGATTCCGAAAATCGAACCCGGGTCCTCCCACTTGAGAGGTGAGTGCTCTAACCACTGAGCAACAGGACTCCAGGGATGAATGAGCTGGAGATACACACATAGTACAGTCACACACAGATGCTCACATGCCCACAACAACAACAACAACCACACATTACATTTACACAGGACCTTTCACGTTAGGAGGACATCCCAACTTGGCCCTGAGCAGGGAGGGCAGGGGGGGAGGGCAGGGAGGGCAGGGGCCAGGAGGGTGATCAAAGGTGCTGCCGAAGAGAAAGGTCTTGGGACATAGAGGCAAGTGATGGGGTGAGAGGTCAGGCCCGACCACTGATGGTGGGGTGGCCAGGGCAGAGGACCCACACACTCAAAACACACTCACACACGGGCATTCCCACGTGCTCATGCACACTCGCTCATCTACAATGTGCTCACAAAGACTCACGCAAGCTCACATACATTCGCACATGCGGCACACACAGGAACACACACACAGTTGCTCACTTACACACTGTCTCACACTCACACATGCACACATATAAGCGTGCTCTATCACACTCACACACTTGCTCACACATATACTCTGCTCTTTCTCACACAGACTTGCTCACTCACACACACTTGCTCTCTCACACATGCTCTCTCACACTTGCTCTCTCACACTCACACACACAACATACTTTCTCACACACTCACTCACTCAATCACTCAATCATTCACATGCACTCACTCACCCACACACACATACATGCTCTCTCACACAATCACACTTCCTCTCACACTTTTACTCACACTCACACACACACCTCACTCACTCACTCACACAACACACACATGCTTTCTCACCCACTCACCCATCCACTCACACACACACGCGCACACAAAATGAACCTCTTGACATGGTTGATGGCTGGATCCCTGAGCACTGAGTGAAAACCCATCACAGTCAGAAGCAGATGTAGCTTCAGGCGTTGTTAACCCATCTCCATGACAGCCAACAAACCAGGGCATCTTGCCAAGCTCTCCCTCCCTCCTTCCCGCTTCCCTCCCTCCCTCCCTCCCTTCTTTCTCTCCCCCGCGTTCTCTCTCTCTCTCTCTCTCTCTCGCGCGCACGAGGAGTCCCATCTCTGTTTCTTAGTGACCCCCCATCCCCACAGAACATTTCTTCGAATCAGCCTCCATCACATCTGAAAACACTTCTCTCAATTACTGACCCTGGGCTCGGGTCAAAATGACGGCATTCAATTCTTTCCACACATCTCCTTCCCTCTCGCTCTTTCTCTCTCTCTCTTTACCCCTCTCCCCCCCCCCCCCACCCACCCCCTTCCTCATTCACTGTGAGGAAGGGGGTGGGGTGGGAGCGGGGGGACGGGGGTGGTGTTGGAGGGAGAGGGGTAGAGGGAGCGAGGGAGATGTAGAAGAAATCAGGAAGAAAGAAAAAAATCTCCTTTTCGTCAGGAGTGAGAAAAATCTAACCAGTAATTGCCTCTGCAATGAACAGACAGCTGTTGGAAGCTGACATCTCTCTCTCTCTTTCTCTCTCTCTCTCTCTCTCTCTCACACTAACGCTGAGCTGGGAGATTTGGTGTTTGAACCCCTCTTCCTTACCTCCCCCTCGCCTTCTCCGATGCACCCCAAAACCCTTGACCTCACTCACCCCTGTCACTTCCCGGCTAGACTATTCCAATGCCCTCCTCGCTGGTATCTGACACGAAAGGCATTGTACAAGTGTAGTTTTGTTGTTGTTGTTGTTGTTGTTGTCTCCCCAGCTCCGTACGCAAGATTCAACTAATTCGGAACTCACCTGCACTAAACTCCATCTCCCCCCTTATCGCCCCAGCCCTCGCCAGGCGCCCCTGGCTCCCAATCACCGAACGGATCAATTTCCATATCTTCTCGCTCGTTTTCAAACCACTTAATTCCCTGGCTCCTCCCTCCCTCCCTCTCTCTCCCACCTATTTACCCCCCTCACTCCCCCACCCACTGCCTCCGCTCAGCTGGCTCTGGCCTCCTGATTGTCCCTTGCCCCCTCCGTTTCCACCATCAGTGGCCGTGCCTTCAGCTACTGCCCCCAAAACTCTGGAACTCTCTCCCTCCCTCCCTCCCTCCATCCATCCATCCATCCATCCATCCATCCATCCATCCATCCATCCCCACCATCAATTCCCACCTAAAGACCTTCCTTTTTGATGGTGTTTACGGTCCCCTTCCCCCCTCCCTCCTCCCCACCCCAACTGGCTCAGGGTCAGACTCCCCCACTGTCAAGCGCTCTGGAGGACAGTACCCCAATTGAGGGGGCGTGGGCAAGATATAAATGCAAGTTGTTGTTTTGTGGGCATCAAGTCTGTGAACAGTGATGTTCCCGCAAACAGCGAATGAGTGATTTCATCCAAGGGGGATTGAAGAAGGTCATGTGTTCGAAACCCACCACCTGCCACCCCACCCTATGTCCTGCAAAGATTCTAAGGTCACACTCCAGATTGGACTGACACTCCAGTGCAGTGCTGGGGGGAGAGGGAAAGGGATAGAGAGAGAGATTGCTTGGGATGGGGGAGGACAGAGAGGTAGGAGGGTGACTGAAGTCAGGGTCGAAGAGGAGGGAGGGTCTTGAGACCGGTCTTGAAGGAGGCAAGCGAAGGAGCGAGGCAAAGGGATTGTGGGATGGAGTTTCAAAGTGTAGGGGCCGAGAGGCTGAAGGTCCGGCCGCCAACGGTAGCAGCCGATGGTGACATGGAGCAGGCCAGAGCCTGCTGAACGGAGGGAGCGGACAGGTTGAAAGGGGTTAGCAGGTCAGAGAGGTAGGAGGGGGGGCAAGGCCTTGAAAGTGAGGACAAGGTTCAACAGTGAATTGCATACAGCAGCGTCCCACAAACATTTGTGGACTGAGCGGCCAAATTTTTTGAAAGGGATTGTTACCCCCCCCCCCCCCCCCCCCCCCCCCCCCCCCCCCCCCGGAAAACGATCTGCCAATCGACTCACAACCGGGCTGTGTGCAATTGGCTGCTGCATTTCGCCCACAAAACCCCAGTCTCTGGAATAAACCACCTGTTTGTCACAGTATTTTACCCTGAACAACTGCCTTGTGCAGCATATTTATTATAATAATCATTCCAATCCTTGCATTTGTTACAGTCTTTGAGACGTCTCAAAGTTTTTCACAGAAGAACTTACTGCTAGGTAAACAGAGGCGTGTCTGTGTGTCTGCGTGTGTGTGCGCGTATGCGTGTGGAGTAAGGAAACTTGCCTGAGGTTTCGTCCAACCCGTCATGGGAATCAAACCCATGTCCTCTCGCTTGTGAGGCGAGCGCTCTAACCGCTGAGCTACAGGACTCTCCCAATATATTTTGTTCCAAAAAAAAATCAATGTGTGTTTGAGAGGAGAGGAAAAGGGGGGGTTGTGTGTGTGTGTGTGTGTGGGGTGGTGGGGGGGGGGGGGGGGGGGTTCCAGACAGCTGTTTCACCACTGGATGAGCGTAATTCCCAATGGGGTACTCAGGCAAAGTGTGGTTCCTATGACAACCCTGCAGCTGATGGGAGAGCCAGCCAACTTCAACCCAAAACCCAGCCCCTCTCCAGCTGAGACTGTGTAGCCCATTGCCAAGTGCCCCTTTCTCGCTCCCCACACTTCCCCTCACGCAGCGCTTTGCTTCCCAGCCTAAACGCAGAGCAGGTGCAGCCACAAACACAGCCAAGTCCCACCGCAAGCTCCAGGACTACAAACACACACACACACACACACACACACACACACATGGAGTCCGAGTCCGGTAGCCTAGTGGTGGGTGAGGGTGCTGGCCTCGATTCCCAAGGTCTCAGAGCAAGACCCGAGAGGCAGGTTTCCTTAACTCTTCACGCACACACACGCTGGCCTCTGTTTACCCAGTAGCATGTAGGAACCCGTTTGTTACTCAATTGGCGGATCGCTTTTCCAGGCTGTAATAATCCCCCCCAAATAATAATAAAATAATAATTTGGTCACTCAATCAGCGACTGTTTGTGGGGACGCTGCTGTGCGCAATTGGCTACCGCATTCCGCCCACAAATGTACAGTCACTACACTTTCCAGTACATTCTGTGCAAGCACTTTGAGACATCTAGAAGACATGAAAAGCGCAATATCAAAGGCAAGGATTAGTAGTATTATTATTATTATTTTTATTATTTAACACAGCGCCTCATCACATCATTGAGACGTCTCAAAGTGCCTCACAGGATATATTGTCAAGTGTGGTGACTGTATTTTGTGGCCGAAACGTAGCAGCCGATTTGCACCTAACAGTGACGTCCCCACGAACAGCCACAGAGTGATTTGAGTCGTTATTCTGAGCTGAATAGGTGAGTGAGGTTTAACATTTCTTCCAAAGAACAGCTTCTCTCTCTCTCATTCCCCCAGCATGACACTGGAGCATCAGCCTGGACTGTGAGCTCAATGTCCCAGCCAGCCGGATAAGAATAATAATAATAATCCTTGAATTTGATATCGCACTTTTCACATCTTATCAACGTTTCAAAGCCCTTCACAGAATATACTGAAAAGTGAATTGACTGTATATTTGTGGGTGAAACACGGCAGCCAATTACGCATAGTAATGTTCTACAAACAAGTCTTGGGTTGAAAATGACCAATTTTTGTTTGGGGTTTTGTTTGGGGCAGATTATTATTAAGCGTGTGGAGTAAGGAAACTTGCCCAAGGATGGGGGGAGGCGGAGAGCAGGTGGTGTTCGGGGCGGGGAGTGAGGGGGAAGGGGCAAGGAGACTTGTGACCCCCGAGGCATGTGTGAGAGGGTCTGAAGAAGGTTTGACGGAGTTGGAACTGAGAGGGGATAGAGCCCAGATGTGCGTGTGTGGTATCTGGCTTCACAGCAGATCGCCAGCCAATCTCATAAGCTCGACAGTGACGCAGTCAGTCAGCAAGCTGCTGCTGTAACACGCAACCCCCAACCCCACCTCCCCTTCCCTCTGCCCAGTCTGTTATAGAGTCAGAGAGCTTCACGATACATTTCTATAGCGCCTTGAACACAAAGTGGAGGTGTGTAGCTCAGTGGTTAGAGCGCTCGCCTGCCTTGCAAGCCAGAGGACCCGGTTTCAATTCCCAGTCAGGCAGGGCGATGTCTTAGGCGAGTTTCCTTCCTCCACGCGCCTCTGTTCACCCAGCGATAAGTAGGAACCCCCTTGTTAGTTGATTACTAGGCGTAACAATCCCTTCAAAAAATGATAATGATAAGAATTTGGTCCCTCAATCCACAACCGTGGTGCACAATTGGCTGCCGAGTTTCACCCACAGAAAACACAGTCCCCCGCCCGGCCTGCCCCACCATCGGCCTTCAGCCTCTCTGCCCCCTACCCTTTAGAACTCCATCCCACATTCCCTTCACTTAATCCCCCTCCCTTGTCTCCTTTCAAGGCCCGTCTCAAGACTCTCCTCTTCAATCCTCTCCCCACCCTCTACCCTCCCCGATTACAACTCCCAGTTCGGGGTCCAAATCCCTGACTGTCCAGTACTTTGGAACGTCCTCCCGATGTGAAAGGTGCCGTGTAGATATAATTTAATTGTTGTTGCTTATGTGTGTGTTCCTCCATCTTGCCCCCCTTTCCCCCTCCCCCTCCTCCTTCCCCTCTTTTAGATCATGACCAAAGACCGTCCTCTTCGCCCGTGTTTACAGTGACCTCCTCCACTCACAAAGTAAGTTGTTGTCGTCAGGGCTCCTGTGTGAGGTCTCCTCTCTCTCTCTAGGCCTCTATGTCCCACCAGTCTAACTGGGTACTCACTCGGAAAATCGGGCATCTCAATAGCCTGATAGGAGTGAACGCTGAGTTAGACCAATGGGAGTACATTGAGATTCTGCAGTACCTCTATCCAGCCACTGGATGGTGGCGTGTAATGGTAACTCACTGAACCAACTCCTGGGCTACGTACACCTGGACTGAGACATGTCTCCCTGTTCTCTCCTCATAAGCAGCAGGAACGCTTGCCAGGGCAGTGCTATCAATGGCCAAACTATGGGGTTAGACTCCAGCAGTTACCCCCAACACACACTCTGGGCTCCCCCACCACCCCTCCCACAAAGCCTTGGCTCTCGCCGACCTGCGCTTAATACTGCACTCTCTGGAATTAGGTAACAGAAACAACTTGTATTTCTATAGGGCCCTTCCTCCATGCCAGGCGACGTCTCGGAGCGCTTCACAATGGCGGAGCCCAAAGCCGAGCGAGGGGGAAGGTGACCGTAAGGGCGGTCGTTCGAAGAGAAAGGTCTTCAGGTGCAACCTGAAGACGGGGAAGGAGGGAGTTGAGGCGAAGGGGTTGAGGGAGAGAGTTCCAGAGTTTCAGGGTGTCCTGGCTGAAAGCACGGCCATCGATGGTGGAGCGGAGGCTTCTGTGGGACAAGAAGAAGGATGAACCTGGTAGAATGGAGGCAGTGGGTACCGCTGAAGAGAGAGGAGGTTAGAGACGTTATGTGGGGAGGGCAGAGGAGTGGAGGGCCTTAAACACAAGAGTGGGTGAAGTTGAGCAGGTAAGCGGAATGCGTCCCTCCAGGGAGAGAGAGAGAGAGCGCATTCCATCCCAACAATCTGTCTCTGGGGTTTCCATGTGTGGGTGGGAGGCCAGGAATTCTCAATTGGGTTTGGAGATTCTTAAGCAATGGTGACGGGTTTCCCTGTGTGTGTCAGACACTCAGCTGACCTCTCAAAAAATTTAAGTTTGTGGATGAAGGGTCTAATGGGTTTTGTGTCCCTTTGGGTTAATGTCGGTCCCACTCAGTGCTAAACACTCAAGAATAATAATAATAATAATAATAATCCTTGCATTCGATCTAACGTCTTATCATGTTGTTCGGATGTCCCAAAGTGCTTCGCAGGATTTACTGTGAACCAAAGTGACTGTGGGTTTTTGTAGATAAATGCAGCAGCCTAATTGCGCACAGCAGCGTCCCAGGGAAAGAGTGAGTGACCAATTTCAATTGGAGGGATTGTTGGATGAGAAAGAGAGAGAGAGAGAAACTGTTCTCTTTTCCAATAGCTCCGCGCCTTCTTCAACATTCAGCCGAACAGGGGACAGATGGGGAGTTCGGTTTAACGTCTCACCTGAAGCACGGTGTCTCTGACAATGTAACACCCCCCACCAGCACTGCACTGGGATGTCAGCTTAGACAGTGTGATTCCAAGTCACGAGAGTGAGAGAGAGAGAGAGAGAGAGAGAGGCGGAGACCACTACCCACTAAGCCAGGCTGACACCTTGAAGGGAGCATTGCATTGTCCTGATTGGGGTGTGGAGGGGGGTGTGGAGGGGGGTGGGGGGGGGTGTGGAGGGGGGTGTGGAGGGGGGGGGGGTATGTAAAGTTTCTCTCTCCTGGTGTCTGGCTGGAAACTCCCCTGGATAACATCGGCGTTCAGTTAACGGCTGTTAGTGTGCGAGGGGACTGGCGATGGAAAGCGTCTGTGCAAATTGCCTGTGGCGTTTGCCAACACATAGTAACTAGAGCCAAGGCTTGGGGGGTTGCACCCCAGAGTGTGCTTTACGGTAACTGCTGGAGTCTAACCAGCTCCTGTGGCTTAGTGGTTAGTGGTTGTCTTGCAAGCTGAGGAGACCAAGCTGGGGAGACCTGTGTTTGAATCCAGGCAGGTCAGGGTGAGACCTTGGGCAAGTTTCCTTATTCCACATGCCTGATAATAATCTGTCCAAAAAAAACCATAATAATAAATTGGTCATTTCAATCCAGGATTGTTTGTGGGGACGCTGCTGTGCGCAATTGGCTGCTGCGATTCACCCACAAATATACAGTCAATTCACTTTACAGTATATTCTGTGAAGCGCTTTGGGACGTCAATAAGATGTGAATATATCTAATGCATATATCAAATACAAGGATTAAGAGCGCTGTCTGGCCAAGCTTTCCCACTGCTTGTCCAACTAGGACCACCCTACCCACAAGGGCTATGGCCTCACTGCTCTCCTCTGTTTCTAACACTTGGCTTGTCCAGCTAGGACCTTTGTAGGCATTAGGGCTTTGGCTGTAGGGTTAACAGGAGCTGTAGTGGGAGGCCCAGTGACTGGGCTGCCCTTCCAGCTGATGAGCCAGGGCTGGGCTGTGCTGTCATCAGCAGTGACCTGGAATCCTACAGACAGTCACTCAATTTGACAGCAGTTGATATGATGGGATCAATGCAAGGAATGTTTATTTAGGCTGGGAGCTGGAATGGGATGGTGTGCGGAGGCTGGGGGGGTGGGCGATGGAGGGAGGGAGGTGGAGGTCGGAGTGAGGGGGGTTGGCGGGCACGGGCGACGGAAGGGAAAGAAAGGAGGGAGAGAATGAAGGATTCGAGGAAATTAACTCCAGAGCAACATTTTCAAAGGGAATACGCTTTGGAATTTGGAAGCATATAAAAGGGTTTGCGGGGGGAAGAGGTATCGGGTTGTGTGAGACTCTAGTGTCTGCACTCGAAGCCTACGAGGGGAAGGCATGAGTGGTAGAGTTTCCTCCAGTTTCACAAGCTGAGAAAACACAAGGGAAAGGGCTGAGAAAACACACCAAAAAAAAGGCAGAATATATTATTTACCAGCAACGTTTTTTCAGTCTGCAATAACAGTAACACAGCAAACCCAACCACCGACACACCAGAAAAATCTGGGAGCTTTTTTTTCTTTTACTAAATGCTTTTTTTACTCAGCCCTCAAGTCACGCTAGATGGAGAGAGAGAGAGAGAATGTTGAGGAGCAATGGGAATATGCACTCTGAGATTGTGAAAGGAATTGATAATGTTGTAGACTGTGATAAGCCGTTTGATCTGGTGCTGAACTGTAGAATCAGATATATACACATACAGAGACACTCGCTCACACGCAGACACACTCACACAGAATCATGGACGGACACACACAGACACAGACACATCACACTCATATGCAGACACGCTCACACAGACATACACACACTCACACACACAGACAGATACAGCAACACGCACACTCACAGAGACACACACAGATACTGAGACATGCACATGGACTAGATGGACATTGGTCTTCTTTTGCCAGCAAATTCTTACGTCCTTAAATCTGCCCTTTGCCCCAAGGCCAGGCAAGCAAAATGTCACGTCTCTAAGCGTTGTCTCTGTCTCTGTCTCTTTCTCTCCAGGAATTGTTCTTGTGCGTCAGCCCTTGTCTCTTGAGATGGGAGGTTGGACACTTTCAAGGCTCCCCACAGTCTTGCCCCCTCCTACCTCGCTTACTTGCTGACCCCCTATTAACTTGCACACCCCTTCGGTTCAGCAGGCTCCGACCTGCTCCATGTCTCCCACCCGATCCCCCACCCCCACTAGCATAGGTGGCCGGGCTTTCAGCCTCTCTACACCCATGCTCTGGAACTCCATCCCACAATCCCTCCGCCTCGTTCCCTTCCTTGCTCCCTTGAAGGCCGGTCTCAAGACCCTCATTTTCGATTGTGCCATCAGTCACCACCCCCATCTACCTCTCCACCCTCTGACATCCCAACCCTGCCCACCCCCCCCCACCCCCCCACCCCCCCACCCCCCCCACCCCCCCACCCCCCCCACCCCCCCACACTCGGGTCCTGACCCCTGACTGTTCAGTGCCTTGGGACATCCTCCCAATATGAAAGGCGCTCTACAAATGTAAGTTGGTTGTTGTTGTTGTGTGTTTGATCCCCACATTAAGGACTCTGAGCTCATAGGCCAAGCTGGTGTTCTAGTGTAGCACTGGAGGGTGGTGAGGATGGCGAGGTGGGCGGTGGGTGGGAAACAGAAAAAGAGAGAGAGCGCGCGCGTGAGACGCATTGGTGAAAGCTTGCTAACCACTACCCCGACAGGACTCTTACAGCGAGCGTGGATTGAATGACCAGATTATTGGCTGAGGATGGGTAGCCTGGGGCCGGGCTGAGTTGAGCTGTAAGCAGCCAGACCTGAGCGGAGGTTCTCTGACTGTTATTATACAGAGCAGGGAGGGAACCTGCCATCAAAGCCAACACAAACCTCGCTCCCCGTCTGTGTGTGTGTGACCTGGAGATACCACACGATTCCCAGGGTTATTTGATCTGCTTGTATCTGGGGGGCCTTGCTGGGGGTGAGGTGGTGGGTGGTGGAGGGCTGGGATGGGGGTGGGGGGTGGGGGGGGGAAGCTGTATTTTTTTTAATATACGTTGATTTTAGTTTGTTTCTGCCAATGTCTGCATGTTAGGGTAACCCCTCACTACACACACACACCACATTCATACACGCAAACACTCACACACAGACGCATACACACGCACACACACATTTACAACAACAGCAAATCGCATTCACACAGCGCCTTTCGCATCAGGAGGACATCCCAATGCGCTGGACAGTTTGGGAGCTGGGGGCTGGGATCGGGAGAGGTTGAGGGCAGGGAGGGTTAAGGATAGGACAGTGACCGAAGGCACGGTCGAAGAGGAGGGTCTTGAGACGGGTCTTCAACACACAATACCATGAAGTACTGTAACGCAAGCAAGAGGAGCTCCTGTAGCTCAGTGGTTAGAGCACTCGCCTTACAAGTGTGAGACCTGTGTTCGAATCCAGGCAGCTCAGGGCGAACTCTTGGGCAAGTTTCATTACTCCACATGCCATTAGTAATCCCTCCCAAAAAAAATTGGTCATTTCAATCCACGACTGTTTGTGGGGACGCTGCTGTGCGCAATTGGCTGCCACGTTTCACCCACAAATATACAGTCAATTCACTTTACAGTATATTCTGTGAAGCGCATTGAGACGTCGATAAGATGTGAAAAGTGCTATATCAAATGCAAGGATCATGATTATTATTATTAAGAGGATCTGGGTTTGAATCCCGGCTGGTCAGAGCGAAGCCTTGGGCAAGTTTCCTTCCTCCGAACATACACACACACACACACACACACACACACACCTCTGTTTACCTCGCACTAACCTGGTTGTTAGGCAATTGGTGGATCACTTTTCTATTGGGAATAATCCCTGAAAAAATATATAATAATATTAGTAATTTGGTCACTGTGGAGGGAGGCAATCGGGTGCTGCATTTCACTGGCAAAATATCAGTCAATTCACCAAACAGTATATTCTGTGAAGCGCTTTGAGATGTCTAGGAGACATGATAAGACTCTATACCAAATGAAGAATTACTATTATTATTACAAACCTCACTCCACGTCAGGGCCCTAGACATTAGAGGTCTAATAATAATACTACTACTAATAATAATCCTTGCATTTGATACCATGCCTTATCACGTCTTCGCGATGTCTCAGAGCACTTCACTGAATATACTGTAATGTGTAGTGACCGGGGTATTTTGTGGGCCAAAAGTAACACTGCCGGGAAAAAAAGTGGGGGAGTCTGTCTGTCTCTTTCTCTCTCTCTCTTTTCTCTCTCTCTCTCTCGCTCATTCCTCTCGAGTCTAACTGGTGGTCAGGCAGGCAGCGAGAGAGAGAGAGAGAGAGAGAGAGAGAGAGAGAGAGATTCCGACTGCCATAGAATGTGCGAGTTCCCTGTTTCTCTCCTCCCAGAAACATGGACTGGGTCCAGGGCACACACAGCGCGAGGAAATGGATGGAATTTCATAATAAAGGAGTTAACAGTTGCTAGTCTGCACTCTCGCCCTCACTGTTGTTTCCTCAGCTGACGTGTAACTGGAGCACATGGTGTCTCGCCCTCAAAACATCCTCAACCTCTATTGTCCTCACGCCTGACCTCTCACCCCCCCCCCCAGCCCCCCCCCACCCCACCCGCCAGCCCCCCAAACCCCCACCCCCACCCCCACCCTCAAGCCACTTCTCGAGGTGCTGAACACAGCATCCTAAATACAGAGCAACTCACAGCCTGTCCTCCCCTAACACCCACCCACCCCCCCACACACACCTTCTCGTTGCCACATTCCCTGCGTGACTCTGTTGTCTATGTGTCTGTATGTCTATGTGTCTATGTCTCTGTATCTATGTGTCTCTTTGTCTGTGTGTCTATCTGTGTGTGTGTATATCTCTGTTTGTCTATACACATATACTACACTACACTCCATACCCCCATCACATCAGCCGTCGCCAAGATCCGATGGTTCCCTATCATCGATTTCAAGATCCTCTCACTCATTTTCGAATCCCTTCATGCCCCTTGGCACCTCCTTTCTTACCTCTACCACCTGTTTTCACCCCATAAATATACAGTCGCTCTCACTTTACAGTGTGTCCTGTGAGACGCTTTGAGACGTCTCAAAGATGTGATAAGGGGGGGCCATATATCAACTCACTACAAAACATCCAGTCAATTCACTTTACAGTGTGTGCTCTGAAGAGTGAACGGAGAGGCAATAACCTTGTCAGTGATGTTCTGACGCATTGCAGGACAACTGAGCGGGCAAGAACCTCAAGGTCTCTCACTCACACACACACACACACATCGCTCTCCCTACCACAAACTTTCCTCGCAAGTGAGTGGATCTGGGTTTAATTCCTGGCCAGGGCAAAACCTTAGACGACTTTCCTTACTCCACACACGCCTCTGTTTACCCGCAGTAAGTAGGAGTAAGGAATCTGGCTGTCAGGGACACAGCAGTGCGCAGTTGGCTGCTGCTTTTCGCCCACAAAATATACAATCAATGCCCTTGTACATCCACAATAATAACACCAACAAAATGACACTTGTATAGCGCCTTTCATGTCAGGAGGACGTCCCAAGGCAATGTATCCTGTGAAGCGCTTTGAGACGTCTCAACGATGTAACAACAACAATAACAAAATTACATTTGTAGAGCGGCTTTCACCTCGGGAGGATGTCCCGAGGCGCTGAACAGTCAGGGATTAGGATGCAAGAATAGGGGGAGTGGGGGCAGGTTTGGGATGATGGAGGGCGTGAGGGTCGGAAGATGGCTGAAGGCGAGGTCGAAAAGGAGGGTCTTGAGAACGGCCTTGAAGAAAGTATTGGAGGGAGCAAAGCAAAGGGATTGTGGGATGGAGTTCCAAAGAGTAGGGGCTGAAAGCCCGGCTACCAATGGTAGGGCAGATCGGGCGGGTGACAGGGAGCAGGCCAGAGTCTGCGGAATGGAGGGAGTGAACAGGTTGTTGGGGGGGTCAGCAGGTCATAGAGGTAAGTGGGGGCAAAGCCGTGGGGGCAAAGCCACGGAGGGCCTTGAAAGTGGGGACAAGGGTCTTGAATTCCATCCTGGGAGGGACGGGGAGCCAGTGAAGCCCGGCGAGGATGGGGGTGATGGGGGTCGCAGAGCCTGGTGAGGGAGTGGATAAGACCCAATATCAAATGCAAGGATTATTATTATTATTATTCTAACTGCGGGGAATGCCTTTCTTGCAAGAACGTGGGAAAAGTCGATTCCCAGGCAGTGAGTTTGGAGGGGATGGGTGGGTGGGGTGTGGGAGGGGGAATGGCCTTGACACTGATCTGAGCTCCTCCACCCTTCCTGAGAGGAGAGTTTAGCCAAAGTTCAAATCATTGTCAAGCAAGAGATAGCAAAGTGTCACGTTTATAAAGTGCCTCGGGGACAATTTGCGGGATCTCGCCGTGAACAAAATGGCCACCATAAGCACCTCCCGGAACTATCTGCAGCTTTGACGACTTGATAATTTTTTTTAAAAACATTCCTTGCTTTTGGTATGGCTGCATATCACGTTGTCAAGACGTCTCAAAGCGCTTCACAGGACATATTGTGAAGTGAATTGACTGTATATTAGTGGGCAAAATGCGGCAGCCAATGGCGCACAGCAGTGTCCCACAAACAGTCGTGGATTGAAATTACCAATTTTATTATTGTGGTGTTTTTGGAGGGATTATTGGGTGTGTGTGTGGATAAGGAAACTTGCTCAAGGTTTCGCCCTGATCTGCCTGGATTCGAACACAGGTCTCACGCTTGTAAGGTGAGTGCTCTAACCATTGAGCTACAGGAGCTCTACGAATTTGGAGAAGGAAGGGCCAAGATGAAGAGATAGGGGGTTTCAGAGTATGAGTGAGTATAGGGGCCAAGGAGTTTGGGATTAGCTGGATGTTGTGGATGGTGGAACTGGGGAGACCGGTGAGGAGGTGGTTCGAAAAGTCATGGATTCAGTGACCAAATTATTGTTATTTCTCTGGAGGGATTATTACCCCCCTCAGAAAGTGATCCGCCAATTGACTAACAATCAAATTCCTACTTACTGCTGGGAAATAGAGGCGTATGGAGTAGGGAAACTTGGCTAAGGTGTTCTCCTGCCCGGGAATCGAACTGAGAGGTTTTGAGATGGGCCTTGAAGGAGGCGAGAGAGGGAGGGAGGGAGGGAGGGAGGGAGGGAGGGAGGGAGGGAGGGAGGGAGGGAGGGAGGGAGGGAGGGAGGGAGGGAGGGAGGGAGGGAGGGAGGGAGGGAGGGAGGGAGGGAGGGAGGGAGGGAGGGAGGGAGGGAGGGAGGGAGGGTATATGGGATGGAGTTCCATAGGGTGGAGGCAGAGAGGCTGAAGGCCTGACCGCCAATAGCGGTCATGTTGAGAGAGAAACTTCTTTCTATTTTCCAACAGCACCACAGGATCTTTAACACCCACTTCAACAAGGCCTCAGTTTAAGGTCTCAATGATTAGTATTAGGGATAGGTGCATTAATGGGAGAAGCTTGCTGCAGATAATAAGGAAATGACGGACTTACTAAATAAATATTTTGCCTCAGATTTCACAAAGGAAACCGATAAGCGAGATTTACTCAGAACAGAAAGGGCAATGGATAAAATCGTTTTAAAAACAGTTAAGAATAGGAGTTAGAAGGGAGGTGTTAAATAAATCACAAAAGGTTACAGGTCAGGGCACCTAGCCCAGATGAACTGCTCGCAAGGAAACTGAGGCTGTGAGATATATTTAGCAATTATAATCCTTGCACCCTCCCTCCCGTATCAATTCCTTATCATGCCTTTACAGCGTCTCAAAGCGCTTCACAGAATATACTGTAAAGTGAATTGGCTGTATATGTCGTGGGCGAAACGCGGCAGCCAATTGCGCACAGCAGCGACCCACAAACAGTCGTGGATTGATTGACCTAATTATTATTATAATTTTTTTTTGAAGGGTTTCTTACACCCAGGAAATGATCCACCACTGACAACCGGGTTCCTACTTACTGCTAGGTAAGTACTCCGCCACATTATCCACCTCACACCCACAGCAGCCAAAACACTCGCCCACTCCTTTGTCACTTCCCAACTGGATTATTCCAATAGAACTCTGTACCCCCATCACCCCACTCCTTGCCAGGCTCCACTAGCTCTGGAACTCTCTCCCTCAATCCCTGCCCCTTCCCTCCCTCCCTCCCTCCCTCCCTGGCTCCCCACCTTCAAATCTCACCTAAAGACTTTCCTTTTTGATGGTGTTTACAGTCCCCTCTCATCTCCGTCTCCACCCCCTGGCTTGGGGGTAGACTCCCCACTGTCAAGTACTCCGGGGGACACTACCCCAAGTGAGGGGCGCTGTGTAAATGCAAGTTGTTGAGGTAAACAGAGGCATGTGTGTGTGTGTGTGTGTGTGTGTATGGAGTAAGGAAACTTGCCCAAAGGTACCTCCCCACCCAGGTCCTCTCTCTTGCGAGGCGAGCGCTCTAACCACGTACGCTACGGGGACTCCACAAGCATTCCGTCAAGGAGAGGATGGAATGGTGATTTTCTCTGCAGGATTGGACAGTTTGTCAACGTAATCCCTATTTATAAAAAAGCCTGATCGAGCTCATCCAGGAAACTCTAGGCCAGGCAGTTTAACGTCGGTTGGTATTAGAATCCATAATGAAAGATGAAGTAAGTAGTCATCTGGAGACCGAGGATATAATTAGAGCAGTCAGTGGGGATTTATGATGCCAAGGTCGTGCTTGGCCAACCTTATCCAATTCACCTCCAGTGCCAAGTCCAAAGAGGTCCTAGACTTCTTTGTCTCAAAGAGAGACATCTGCTTGACTGCCACCTCTTTCTCCCCCACTTCCCCCATCATCATCATCATCCTTTCCCTCGGCCGTGCCTCCCTCTAACCTTCACTCCTTTGTCCCCTTTTCTCCTTCCTCCCTCTCAACCATCATTACCCACGCCGTGACTTGGAATGGCACAGTCTAAGCTAAAGGAAGTTCCTCTCTCTCTCTCTCTCTCTCTCTCACTCCCTGGTGTCCTGGTCAACAATACCCCCACCTCCCACCCCCACCCCCCCTACCCCCCAATAAAATGGGTCACTCACTCCACGGTTGTTTGCGGGACATTGCTATGTGCCACTTTATGCCGACAAAGCACACAGTCACTACACGTTTCATTATATCCCGTGAAGCGCTTTGAGACGGTTTGTAACATGATAAGGCGCTACACCGAATGGAAACCTCACTCCATGTCAGCGCCCTGGGACATCCTCCCGATGTGAAAGGCGCTCTACAAAGATAATTTGTTGCGGTTGTATTAGCAATGCGCTAAGGCTCTACATCAAACGCAAGGCATGATTACTAATACTACTGATAATAATGATAATAAAATTAACCTTTGCCTTTGACGCGGGAGGAGTTTGGGAATAGAGGAACAGTGTAGTGACTGTTCGTCTTGTCAAACCTGTTCTAGAAGCGGTGGGAGGCTTCCTGTGCTGGCAGGCGAAAGGGGAAGTGATTTGTTGGTGTGGGATATTATGCTTGGAAGAGTGTGGAGCTCGGGAATGGCTCAAGCTGACGTTTCCCAGTGATTCCGTGTCCAAACCCTCTTTTTCTATTTGGAGCGCTCGCTGCGAGCTTAAATTAGAATTATTTTTTGTTGCCGTCTTCTAAGTTGTTTCTTCTCTGCCTTTATCTCCTCGTCACACCCTGGGCTTGGCGTGTGACTTGGAGCACACTCTTTCCCCCCCCACCACCCCACCCCACTCCACCCTCTCCGCCCTCATAGCCTCCAATGACCCCCCTCTCCCCTCCCTCCCTCCCTCCCTCCCTCCCTCCCTCCCCACCTCCCTCCTTCTTGCCCTCTCCCTCCCTTCTCCCTTCCCCATCTCCCCACATTTCTGGGTTCTCATAAATTTTAAGGCTATCTCCTCATTTGCTAGGTCAGGGTATGAAGGGATACAAGCGGCAGGTAATTGGAGTTGAGGTTTAGATCGGCCCTGATCACCTAGAATGGCGGAACAAGCTCGAGGGGCTGAAAGACCTCCTCCTGTTTAAAGGCTGAATGGTTGGGCAGGCCACGACTGCCTGGAATTGCGTTTCCCGCAAGCCTGACCTGTTATTAACTAGGCGGGGAGCCTAAAACAAAGGCCGGGGTTGTCTGCAGACCACTTAGCTCAGTCTCAGACCACAATTATACTGAGCGCCATAGCTTGTAACCCAACCTAGTCCAGTACCAACCTACAATTATATACCACACACACAGACAGAGTAAGAGAGGGTGGAGTGGGGGGGTAGGGGGGAAGAGAGGAGGAAAGAGCTAGAGTGAGAGAGCAAGGGGATGGGTGAGGAGGGAGCGAGACAATGAGAGAGAGGGAGAGGGAGAGAATGAAAGAGGAGGGGGGCAAGGCAGTGAGAGAGGAGTGAGGGAGAGAAAAAGACAACGAGACAGTGAGAGCAAGGTTGGGTTGGGGTGGGAGTGGGGTGAATGGGATTAACAGATCTGCCTTAATATAATAGAGAGGTGCAAAACTCGATGGGCTGAATAGCCCAGTGGTAGCTCAGTGGTTAGAGCGAGAGGGTTCGATTCCGGGTGGGTGGGGTGAAACCTTAGGCAAGTTTCCTTACTCCACACATACACACACACACGCGCGCCTCTGTTTACTTAATAGAAAGTAGGCAGTCACTTGTTATTTGTGGAACATTGCAGTCAATCCGCTACACAGTATATTCTGTGAAGCGCTTTGAAACGTCTCAACAACGTGATAAGGCGCAAAATCAAATGGAAGGATTATTATTATTATTATTATCATTGGCTCACACTCCACGTTCTCTCTTTGTTCCCAGGCCTGAGAAAACATCTTAAACTCTCTCCCTGTCATTCACAGCTCGTAAAACACTGCCTGGGAAAATCCCCCCACCCCACTCCCTCTCTCTCTCTTTCTCTCTCTCCCTCTATCTCACACTCTCTCTCTCCCTCCAGACTATGTGGTTTTTGAGGGATCCACACCCATTTCCTCTTTCATTTTTACTTCACATCGAATCTAGGACCTGCCTGAACAACCTCAATCACTCAGTCGTCAGTTTGCTCGCTCGCTCGCTCACTCGTTTGCTCACTCGCTCGTTTGCTCGCTCCCTCCCTCCCTCCCTCCCTCGCTCACTCACTTGTCCACAAAACACAGTCAATCCACATGACAATATTTCCTGTGAAGTGCTTTGATCAGGTGCTCTATCAAGTGCAAGGTGTTTATTATTATTATTATGTGTGACCACTCTCTCTCTCTCTCACAATCTCAGGAGTACACAGCTGAAGCTGTCTCTCTCACTGACCCACTTTCTTCTTGGATGGTCTCCACTGGTGTAATGTAGCTGTTAGACAGACGAGCTGCTGGTAGGGGTGGGGTGGTGGGGAGGCGGGGTGAGATTTGGGGGACGGGGCGGGGCGGGGGAACGGGGAAACAGAGAGAAACTGTGAGAAACTCAATCTGACTGACACAGCTTTTGGCCGGTGTTTGCTCCGTTAACAATGGAACTGAGTCATGATGATCAAAGCTGTAGTGTCAGCCTTGTCTGTGTCCACTCCCTAGTTTCTGGTAATACAATAATACTTTCCTTTTGATTCCTGAATGAAGCCTCCGCAGTGCGTCGACAGGCCTGAGCATTGCTGCCACTCGGCTCCTGTTAACCCTGCAGCCAAAGCACGCAGTAGCCAACTAACTAAACAACCAACCAACCAACCAACTAACTAACTAACTAACCAAAGGGTAGGGTGGTCCTAGCTGGACAAGCGGTGGGAAAGCCTGGCCAGACAGTGATATCAATGGCCAAGCCATGTGTGGGTTTAGCTGGTTAGACTCCAGCAGTTACTCCAACACACACTCTGGGCTCCCCACAATCCTTGGCTCTCGCCAACCTGCGCCTAATACTCTCCAGAATTAGGTAAACAGTATGTGTCCCTCCAGGGGGAGAGAGAGAGCATTCCATCCCAACAATCCATCTCTGGGGTTTCCATGTGTGGGTGGGAGGCCAGGAATTCTTCAGTTGGGTTTGGAGACTCTTAAGCAACGGTGACGGGTTTCCCTATGTGTCAGACACCCGGCTGAACAAACTGACCAAACACAATGACAATACAATACAAGCTAATATGTATGTACTCGGGGAAGGACATTCTGGGGGGTGTGGGGGTGGGGGCAAGATATAAACATAGAAAAAGGAGGAAGCCATTCAGCCCCTTGAGCCTGTTCTGCCATTCGATTAGATCACAGCTGGTCTGGACTTAAAGTCCAAATAGCAGTCCTTGGCTCCTGTACCCCTTAATCTCCTTACCTAACAAACATCTGCCTACCTCGGTCTTGACGCTGAATGGATTCAGCATCCACAGGCTTTTGCGGGTGAGAACTCCAGATTATCCTCGCATTTGATACAGCGCCTTATCACATCTTCGAGACATCTCAAAGCCGGCCTCACGCAATGTACCTGTGAAGTGAGTGAAGTGACTGGCTATTTTGTGGGTGAAACGCGACAACCAATCAGCAACGACCCACAAACGGTGACCAAATTGTTATTATTATTATTTTTGTTTTTATGCTATCTCCGCCAATTGACTAACTACTGGGCTTCCTACTTACTTGTGTGGTAAATGGAGGCATGTGGCGTAAGGAAACTTGCCTAAGGTTTTGTCCTGCCTGTCTGGGAACCGAACCTGGGTCCTCTCACATGTGAGGCGAGGGCTCTAACCACTGAGCTGCAGGACTCCACAGTATTATCTTACTGTGAAACGGAGCTAACAACATATACTTGGGAATATTCTGTCGAGTTTCTCAACTGAAGTAGGATCGTGTGGGAATCTGGTCCGGATTGACACATCTGGAAATCCTATGATCACGTCCCTGCAATGTGTGTTACAGGAAGCGGGGAAAGGTTCTCCCCTCTCTGTGCTGTACTACACTGCTCGGGTGGGCAGTCACTGAGAGAGTCAGAGTGAGTGTGAGACACAGAGAGTGTGAGACAGAGTGTGAGATACAGAGAGTGTGAGACAGTGAGAGACACAGAGAGTGTGTGAGACTCAGAGAGTGTGAAATGCAGAGAGTGGGAGACAGTGTAAGACAGGAGTGAGTGTGAGACACAGAGAGTGTGACACAATGAGTGAGACCCAGAGAGTGAGACACAGAGAGTGAGATATGGAGAGTGTGACACAGAGAGTGAGGGACACAGAGTGAGACACAGAGGGTGAGATACGAAGAGTGTGAGACGCAGATAGTGAGACACAGAGAGTGTGTGTCACAGAGAGAGTGAGACAAACAGTGTGTGAAAGTTTGTGAGACACAAAGTGTAATACATAGTGCGAGAGGGATGTCCCCCTGACTGAAAGGCACTATACAAATGTAATTTTGTTGTTGTTGAGATGGAGAGACATCAAGTATGAGACACAGAAAGAGATGCACAGAATCAGAGAGTGAGAGAGAAAGAGATAGAGTGCAAGAAAAAGAGACAGAGAGAGATATATATACAGTCAGATAAGGAGAGACACAGAGTGTGTAAGAAACAGAGAGTGAGTGGAAGAGAGCGAGATGGATGAGACTCTCACACACTCACAAACACTCACACACTATCAAACACACAGTCCACCACACACACAGTCTAACACACACACATGCTATCTCACGTACACGATCTCACACACACATGCTGTCTCGCACACACGCTCACACATACACACACTCCCCTACACACACACGCTGTCTCGCACACACACTCCCACACACCCCCGTTCTCCCCTGAGGCTGTGTATTGTATACACAACACACAAAAAAAAATGACTTAAAAATAAACAGCAGCCTTGACCGAACAACCAATTAAAACCAGAGACGAGGGAGTCAGACTCGGATCTGGGGCCGAGGAGGGCAGGAGCCAACGCGGGGTTAACATGTGGCCCCCCACTGTTTATCAGGCTTGGGGTGAAGGTTCCTGCAGTCATTGAGCTGCCTCATGGCTCTGTCTCCAGCAAAATTGTGAGAGCATGTGTGTGAGCGTATGCGAGTGTGTGTGAGCATATATGTGTGTATGCACGTGAATGTCTCACCTATCTAGCTGTGGAGCTCCTGTAGCTCAGTGGTTAGAGCGCTCGCCTTACAAGCGTGAGACCTGTGTTCGAATCTAGGCAGGTCAGGGCAAAACCTTGGGCAAGTTTCCTTACTCCACACACACGCCTGATAATAATCCATCCCCAAAAAACGCAATAATAAAAAAGGTCATTTTCAACCCACGACTGATTGTGGGACACTGCTTTGCGCAATTGGCTGCCATGTTTCGCCCACAAATATACAGTCAATTCACTTTACAGTATATTCTGTGAAGCGCTTTGAGACGTCAATAAATTGTGAAAAGCACTATATCAAATGCAAGGATTATTATTATTATGTATTATTATAAACACTCAGAGGCTCTCAGCCTGTATCATGTCCTCCTCTTGTGGGGGAACAGAGTGGGGTGGAGAGGGTAGGGGAAAGGGATAAGGATAGGGGGAGAAGGGGAGAGGATGGGGGGGGGAGAGGGGGAGAGGGTGTGTGGGGGGGAGAGGGGGAGAGGGTGGGGGGCAGAGGCGGAGAGGATAATAATAATCTTTGCAGCCGAGCGGAGGCAGTGGTTGGGAAGTGGAGTGGGAGGGGTGGGGTGCGGGTTAAGCGGGTCAGAGAGGGGGGGAAGTGAGGTGTCTGGGGTTGGAACATAAGTCAGAGGATCTTGAAGTCTATCTGTTTGGTGATAGGGAGGCAGTGGAGCCTGGGGGTGATGGGGGTAGCACAGCCATTTCCACTTACGTCAACTTGGCGCAGTCACTCACACTCTCCCCTCCCTCAGAAGGTTGTGGGTTCAAGTGTAGCACTGGAGGAGAGAGAACAATGCATTGGATGAGAGAGTAGAGAGCTCCAATGGGAGAGAACACCAGCACAGACACCATGGCGAGAGAGAGAGAGAGCAGGGAATGGGGTTAGAGTAGAGAGCTCCAGTGGGGGAGCGAGCACCAACACAGAAAGAATGAGGAGAGAGAGAGAGAGAGCAGGGAATGGGGTTAGAGTAGATAGCTCTAGTGGTGGGGGGAGGGGGACAGAGAGCACCAGCACAGACACCATGGAGAGAGAGAGAGCAGAGAATGTGGGGTTAGAGTAGCAGAGAGTTCCAGTGAGGGCCTGGCAGAGGCTCAATGGGTTGGTTGACCCCGGGGTCTGTGTAGGAGATGAAAGAGCCGAGGCCTTGAGTAGTGACGTCTCTCGCAGTCTCTGTCTGACAGGCCCTCGGGCTGTGAACCCCATCGCTAAATCTGCCCAATATCACTGAGAGCGTGTAAACTCCCTTCCCCTCCAGGCCACACAGCTGCTGGAAAGTTCCGGAACACACAGGAGCGACCTCATCTCCCGGTGCTATGACCGACAGGACGTTGGAGGCTGGTTGGCAGGGCAGCGCTCCGCAAACCAGCACCAGATCTTAGCCTCCTGTTCCCTGTTAACTGCTCAGGCAACAGAGAGGCCCTCTTTGCCCCCCACACTACAAACCCCCACCCCCCCCACACTACAAACCCCCACCTCCCCCACCCTCGAAGCCTGTAGCGGTAGTGATTAGAGAGCTCGCCTCGCAAGCGAGAGGACCGGGATTTGATTCCCGAGGCGGGACAGGACCAAATCCTAGGCTGGTTTCCTTATTACACACACACACACACACACACACACACACACGGTAAGTAGCGGTTAGCAGGAACCCAGTTGTTAGTTGATTGGGTGGGGGATTTCTTTGTAGGGGTAATAATAATAATCCTTGCATTTGATATAGCGCTTTTCATGTCCTCTAGACGTCTCAAAGCGCTTCACAGAATATACTGTAAAGTGAATTGACTATAATTGTGGGTGAAACGCGGCAGCCAATTGTGCACAGCAGCGTCCCCACAAACAGTCGTGGATTGAAATGACCAATTTATTATTGTGTTTATATTTTTGGCGGGATTATTATAAGGCATGTGTGTGGAGGAAGGAAACTTGCCCAGGGTTTTCACCCTGACCTGCCTGGGTTCGAACACAAGTCGCACGCTTGTAAGACAAGTGCTCTAACCACCGAGCTACAAGAGCTCCACGATCCCGTCAGAAAAAAATGACAATGCGGTCACTCAACTCACGAGTATTTTGGGGAAGTTGGAGGACAGGGAGGTTGAGAACTGCTTGATTCAAGATCTGTCTCCAGACCCTCCTCTTCGACCGCGCTTTCAGCCACCCTCCTACCCCCACCTTCCCCACCCACACACCCCTCCTGATTCCAAATCCCCAGCTCGGATTAACCGGGTTCCTATTTACTGCTTGGTAAACAGAACTGTGTTTGTGCGTGCGCTGTGTGTAGCAAGGAAACTTGCCTAAGGTTTGGCCCTGTCCTGGAATCGAACCCGGGTCCTCTCGCTTGTGAGGCGAGCGCTCTAACCACTGAGCTACAGGACCCCACTGTACATGAAAAGGAGTAAACGACAGCGGTGTGGGGGAAAGGGCAGGTCAACGGAACTGAAAATATTGTTCTTAAAAAAGCAGCACAGCCTCGATGGGCCAAATGGTCTTCTTCCCTGCTGTAAATTCCACTGGTTCTCACCCAAAGCGTCAGCTGGAGTCAATGTGAGTTCAACAACAATAACAAAATGACACTTGTATAGCGCCTTTCACGTCAGGGGGAACGTCCCAAAGCGCTGGACAGTCATTGTTTCAGATCCAAGCTGGGGTCGGGGAAGAGGAGGGTGGAGGGAAAGGGGGGATTTTGGAGTGACTGATAGAAGCATCGAAGTGGAGGCAAGGGAGAGAGGGAGGCGGAGGCACTGCAGGATGGAGTTCCAGAGGTTGGGGCAGAGTGGCTGAAGGCTCGCCCGCCAATGGTGGGGTGGGTGGGTCGGGGTACATGGAGCAGGCCAGAGCCTGAAGAGCAGAGGAGGGCAGACAGGTTGGTAAGGGGTTTAGGAGGTGGCAGAGGTAGGGTGGGGCAAGGCCATGGAGGGTTTTGAAGGTGAGGACCAGGATCTTGAATCCTCTGGGTGATGGGGTGCCAATGGAATCGGGCAAGGATGGGGTAGATGGGGTCATGAAGCTTGGAGTTCTAAGTCCTGAAGTGGTCCTTGAATCCACAACACCCTGGATCAATGACTGGAGTGTGAACGACACCTCAAAATTCTGCGCAATTGGCTGCCGGGTTTCACTACACAAATACACAGTCACTACACTTTAGAGTATATTCAATAGCACTTTGATGATGGTTGTGTTGGGGTGGGCTGGGGTGGGAGCGGGGGTGAGGTACGGCGGGGGGTGGGGGGGTGCCAAGGTGTGGGTGTGGTGGGTGGGGGGGTGGAAAGCCAAGCTAGCTGCCATCACTAGGTGGCGCTATTCCACTATGTATTGATTGTTCCCTTTGCTAAAGTTCCCAATCTCTTCACAAATACACCTGTCCACCTCCTTCGCCTTGTTCCTCCCACCCTGTAATCGTCGCCAACGCCCCATCCCAAGGCTTCTCATTCCTCAGAGGATCAGGAGGAGGAGGCCAATCAGCCACCAAGCCTGTTCCACCACTTTATCCAATCGTCGGAATGATCTATTGATCCCATTGTCTCCCCACTTTCTCCCTCCCCCCAACCCCCCTCTCCACCAATCTCCCATTGCTTCCTAGATGTCTATCCATCTCCCTTTCATACGTCAATAATAACAATAATAAAAATAATAATCCTTGCATTTGATATAGCGCCTCATCACATCAGAAGGATGTCTCAAAGTGCTTGAGATGGAGTGACTGTGTCATTTGGGGGGGGATGGGGGTGGTGCGAGATGAAACGCAGCAAACCATTTGTGCATGGCAGTGTCCCACAAACAGTCATGGATTGAGTGAACCAATTTTTTTCAAAGGGATTATTACTCCCGGAAACCACTTCACCAATTGACTAACAACTGGGTTCCTACTTACTGCTAGGTAAACAGAAGTGTTTGGAGTAAGGAAACTTGACTCAGGCTTTGCCCTGCTCGGGAATCGAACTCAGGTCCTCTCACTCGCGAGTCAAGCACTTAAACCACTGAGCTACAGGATTCCATGGTGTTGCATCTAGACAATTCATGTACACCAAATTATCTCACTCCCTCCTTCTCTCCCTCATTCCCTCCTTCCTTCATTCTCTGTCCCCCTCTCTCACCCTCCCTTTCTCCCTCCTCTCCCTCTCTTCCACTCTCCCTCCCTCCTTCCCTCTCTCCATACCCTCTCACTCACCCTCTCCCTCTCTTCCCTCATTCCCTTCCTCTTCCTCCCTCTCTCTCCCTTCCACTCCTCTCTTCCTCCCTCCTCTTTCTCTTCCCACTCCCTCACCCTCTCTCTTTCTTCGCTCCTTTCTTCCCTCTACCTCCCTCTCGCTACTTCCCTGTTTCCCTCATTCTGTCTATCTCTCCCTCTCCATGCTTCTCCCTCTCTCTCCCACCCTCTCTGTCTCTCTCTTTCCCAATCCCCTTATCTCTGCCTCCCACCCTCTCCCTACCTCCCTCCCTCATTCTCTCCTCCCACCTCCCTCCCTCTCGCCCCCATTGACTACCTCTCTCTCTGCCCCTCTCTCCCCCACTTCTCTCTCAATCTCCCTCCCTCACCCCCTTCTCTCTCAACCTCCGTCCCTCAACCCCTTCTCTCCCAACCTCCCTCCCTCGCCCCACCTTCCCCCTCCCTCTCCCCCCCCCCCCCCCCCCACACTCCCTCCTTCTCCCCACTTCTCTCTCCCATTCTCTCCCCCTCTCTCCCCCCACTTCTCTACCTCTCTCTCTGCCCTTTCTCTCCCTCCCTCCTTCTCTCACTCGTTGCCTGGGTCCCATCAGCACCTGTGTATCTGGGGCTAGAGCCAAGCTATGATCACAGACATCTCGGAGCTGTGAGCCACTCGCTGGTGGGACATTGCTGGTCAGCGAGACACAGTGTAAATTGTTCCACGGGCTGTTTGCCATGTGTTACTGGGAGGTGAATGGGGACAGATAGCTGTGTGCTGTGCTGTGAGCTGGGTCTCTCTCTGCCCCACCATTGCGCTCGCCTTCTTATTGGCCTCCAGGGGCAAAGTGTAAAGCCTCTCAACTGCTCTCATTGCCAAGATTCTCTCACTCGCTCTCTCTCTCACTTCCCCCACCCCACCTCATTTTCTCCCTCCCTCCCTCCCCCACACCTCCTTTGGTCTGCTCCATGTCCCCCGCCCTACCAATGGCAGAACGGGCTTTCAGCCTCTCTGCCCCCACACTCTGGAACTCCATCCCACAGTTACTTTGCCTAGCTCGCTCCCTCCCTCCCTCCTTCGCTTCTTTCAAAGCCGGTCTCAAGACCCTCCTCTTTGATCATGCCATCTGCCGCCCTCCCAACTCTCTCCCTCCCCTCCCAACACTCTTCCTCCCCTCCCTCCCCCCACTACTGTGCCCCTCTCCCTTGCTTGGGTCCTGGCCTGACTGTTCAGCGCCTTGGGATGTCCTCCCTATATGAAAGGCGCTCTATAAATGGAATTTTGTTGTTGTTCTCCCTCCCTCCCTATCTCTCTCTCTCTCTCTTTCTTTCTTACTCCCTCTCCCACTCGCCCTCTCTATTTCTGAGTCAGGGGGACAGTGAAACGTTAGTGGTTAGAGCGCTCACCTCACAAGCGAGAGGACCCAGGTTCGATTCCCAGGCAGGGTGAAACCTTAGACAAGTTTCCTTACACCACACAAGCCTCTGTTTACCACCAGTAAGTGGGAACCCAGTTGTCAGTCTATTGGCGGATCGCTTTCCTGGGGTAATAATCCCTTCAAAACCAAAATGTGGTCACTCAATCCATGACTGTTTGTGGGAACACTGCTGTGCGCAATTGGCTGCCACGTTTCGCCTACAAATGACACAGTCACTGCACTTGACAGTATATCCTATGATACGCTTTGAGACGTCTCAATTATATGATTAGGTGCTATATCAAATGCAAGAAATATTATTATCTCTCATTCCATCATGCCTTTTACCCTCCCTCCCTCCCTCCCTAGGCTGACATTACAGCACAGTGCTGGAGGGAGGGAGGGTGGGAGCGCACGCAGTTAAACTTCACTCCACATCCTTGCCCTGTTCAGTCGGACGTTAAAAGATTGCGTGACTATATCAGAGGAGAGAAGGGAGTTTCTCTTTCTCTCTCCAGGTGTCCTGGCCAACAATCCCTCAGATAAAATCGGTCGCTCGCTCGCTATCAAAAAGATCAGCAGCAGGTTTCAACTATGTGTTCATTAGCACAGCACACATCCCAATTTAACCCAATCTTAACAACTCTCTCTCTTCCAGATCAGGGAGAAACCTTGGGCGAGTTTCCTTACTCTACACACACGCCTAATAATAATCCCTCCCCAAAATTGTTTTTACAAAAATTGATCATTTTCAATCCACGACTGTTTGTGGGGACGCTGCTGTGCGCAATTGGCTGCTGCACTTCGCCAACAAATATACAGTCAATTCACTTTACACTATATTCTGTCAACCGCTTTGAGACGTCGATAAGATGTGAAAAGCCTTATATCAAATGCAAGGATTATTATTATTATTAGTAGTATTGTTATCATCATCTCAGCTCAGTCAAAGCACAAACAATCATGGCTCAGACAGACAGACAGACAGACAGACAGAGTCAGCCCTGTCACAGACTAGAGAGACAGAGAGAGAGACAGGGAGAGAGAGAGACACACACACGTGAGAGAGAGAATGTGAGAAAGAGTGAGAGTGAAAGTGTGTGATGGAGAGAGAGAGAGAGAGAGAGAGTGTAGGAGCCAGGGTGAGGATGTCAGGAGAGAGTTGTGGGAGGGGAAAGAACGTTCAAAGGTGCAATCCAAGGAGTTAAAAATAATAATAAAATCATAGTAGTCCTTGCATTTGATATAGCGCTTTATCCTGTCTTCGAGACGTCTCAAAGCACTTTGCAGAAGATACCATAGAGTGGAATGACAGTGTATTTTGTGGAAAAACATGGCTGCCAATTGTGCAAAGCAGCATCAATCAATCAATCAATCAATCAAAACTTACAGTTATATAGCGCCTTTCACGTCGTGAGGACATCCCAAGGCACTGAACAGTCAGGTAGAGGCAAGACCAAGTGGGGGAGGAATTGGGGCAGGATGAAGAAGAGTAGGAAAATTGACCATATATTTGTGGGCGAAACACGGCAGCCAAATTGCACACACAAACAGCCATGGGTTGATTGAGTGACCAAATTATTATTATCTAAACAAGTGGGTTCCTACTAACCAGCAGATGAACAGAGTGACTGTGTGCGTAAGGAAACTTTTGGTAATAATAATAATAATACTAAAAATCCTCAAGAAACAATTTTTGTTTCTTGAGGGATTGTTAGGCGTGTGGAATACGAAAACTTGCCCAAGGTTTCGCTCTGACCTGCCAGGAATCAAAATCTAGGGCCTCTCGCTTGGAAACGAATGCAGGACTCCACAGTAGATCCTTCAGGGTATCAGTCAGTCACGGTATCAAGGGATACGGGGAGAATTGGAATTGAAAGGGTCTGTCGAGATACAGATCAGACACCATCTAAGTAAATGGCGCAACAGGCTCGAAGGGCTGAACGGCTTGCTCCTGTTCCTAGGTTCCTCTGTTCCTGATCTTGCCCGGTTGGGAATCGTGCCCTGGTCCTCTCCGGCTTGCGAGGCCAGAGTGCTCTTACCATTAGCACACTAGTTGGCTCGGGGCCGGGGCCAGTGCAGGGAGGTGATGGGGGGTGACCTGCTATCTGGTTAGGCTGGTCACTTTGTTAGAGTAATCGGCTTGGCGGGATCTGTCACCGCTCGCTGTCAGGAAAGATTAGGACAATCCGGCTAATGTGCATGGTGCCACTTGGTAGCAGAAGCTGCTGTGTTTAATCTCATTGATACACTGCTTGGCGCTTGGCTCAGTTACACCATCAGGAGCCCAGGGGTTTAATGGAAGGATTTTGCTTCGATCTTTCTTCTACCCCTTTGGGTAAAAGGCACTATATAATAATAAGAAGAATAAGAATAAGAACAAGAATAACGTCTCAAAGCACTGCATAGAATAGGCTGCAACGTGAATTGACTGTATGTATGTATGTTTGTAGGTGAAACGCGGCAACCAATTGCACACAGAGGTGGTTTGAAATGACCGATTTATTATTGGGGGGTTTTCCAAGGGATTATTATTATCAGGTGTGTGTGTGTGGAGTACGGATGGTTTGGCCCTGACCTGCTTGGAATTGAACCCAGGTTTCTCGCTTGCAAGGCGAGTGCTCTAACCACTGAGCTACAGGATCCACCTCAGCCTTGACAAAGTGAATGGATCCAGTATACACAATCTTTTTTGGGGGAGGGATTATTATTATCAGACCTAATAATAATAATAACGTCTCAAAACGCTTCACAGAATATGCTGTGACTTGAATTGACTGTATGTATGTTTGTGAGCGAAATTGCCCTCGAAAACCCCCCAATAATAAATTGGTCATTTAAATCCACGACTGTTTGTGGGGACGCTGCTGTGCGCAGTTAGCTGCCGCGTTTCACCCACAAATATACAGTCAATTCACTTTACAGTATATTCTGTGAAGCGCTTTGAGACGTCGATAAGATGTGAAAAATGCTATATCAAATGCAAGGATTATTATTATTAATAATGTCAGGCCAGGGTCCTGAGAGATATTGAAGCAAAGGTGGGTAACTGAACTTAAGATACAGATCAGCCATGATCTTACAGAATGGCAGAACAGGCTTGAGAGGCTGAATGGCCTCCTCCTGTTCCTATGTATCTGTGTCTGGTCAACTTTCCTGCTATTAGTCCAGCTACGACTAAACTCCCTCTCCCTCTCTATCTCTCCCTCGCTATCACTCTCCATCTCACTTTCTCCCTCGACACCTCTCTCTCTCTCTCTCTCTCTCTCTTTCTCTCTCACACACTGTGTAACTCTCCATGTTTACCTCCCTCCCTCTCTCTCTCTCTCTCTCTTTCTCGCTTAGGGCTTTGGCTACAGGGTTAACAGAAGCTGAGTGGGAGGATGGTTGAGTGTGAGCCATTCTGTGTTGCACGCGAGGAGTTGCAAAGACGCTTCGAGAATGTGAGTCCCCCGTTATATAAATGGTGTAGACATTCAGCACATCACAACACTCACTCTCTCCCTCCCCACCCCACAGCCACCCCCTTCCCACCGCCTCCCCCTCCCCACCGCCCCCACCTCGACAGGGCGCAGAAATGTGGTTGTCACAGTAACCATTAAGACCATTCTAATCCCTTGCACAAATCTGACAATTTGTGTGGTGTCTGGAGCCGATGTTAACATGGCATGGCTGACGCTGGCACGTTTACACAGTGTGAGACAGGATGCGGGCGTGTGTGAGTGAGTGTGTGTTTGAGTAAGTGTGAGTTAGACCTCACGTCACACCATCCACTGCATTACGGTCTCCAGACTTCTCGTTGTTCGGTTTCACAAGCTCGCTCACTGTTTCACTGTCTCACTGTCTCACTCACTCGCTCATTCGCTCGGTCGGTCGGTCGCTCGCTCGCTCGCTCGGTCGTATAGAGACATCTAGAAGACATGAAAAGCTCTATATCAAATGCAAAGATTATTATCATTATTGCAACAACAACTTGCATTGAATAGTGCCTCTCACTTACTCACTCACTTGCTCACTCACTCGCTCGGCACTGCGTTTCGGACACAAAATGCAGTCACTACACTTCACAGTACAGTATATCTACTAAAGTGTCTCGACAACCGGATAAGACATGATATCAGGGATTATCATTATTATCATTAGAATTATTATTATTCAAAGGCGAGAGTGGGTCTTGAATATTTCTGTCTTGTTCTGTTTAGGCAAACTCTCTCTCCCGATGTCCTGGCCAACAGTCAACTGGATGAAATAGGACACTCACTTCATGGCTGTTTGTGGGACGTTGCTGTGTGCAAGTTGGCTGCCGTGTTTCGCCTACAAAATACACAGGGTTGTATGGCAAATCTTTTGTAAAGTACTTCCCATCCCCTTGGTCTTTCCCCCCTCCACCCTCTTCTCTCCCCACCAGTTTGGGTGCCCAGCCAGCCAGCCAGCCAGCCAGCCAGCCAGCCAGCCAGCCAGCCAGGCAGCCAGCCAGCCAGCCAGCCAGCGGGGTTGTGCGTTGTGAGACGTTGTCCTGAGTCCCGTAGCTCAGTGGTTAGAGCACTCACCTCACTAGCCAGAGGACCTGGGTTTGATTCCCATCAGGGCCAACCTTCGCTCAAATTTCCTTACTCCACACGCCTCTGTTTACCTGGCAGTAAATAGGAGCCCAGTAGCTGTTAGTGGATTGGTGGATCGCTTTCCCCTAAGGGTAGTAACCACTTCAAAACAATAAATGAAAGAAAAAATCCGCTCACTCGGTCCACGACTGTTTGTGTGGGACGCTGCTGTGTGCAATTGGCTGCCACGTTTCACCCACAAAATACACAGTCAATTCACTTGACTGTGTATCCTGTGAAGTGTTTTGAGAGGTCTCGAAGGTGTGATAAGGCACTGTATCAAATGCAAGGAGTACTACTATTGCTAATCAGTGCCTAGGGACGTCCTCCCTGAAGTGTACAGAGCCCCCACATCCGCGCCTTGACCGGCACCGCCTATTTCCATCTGCGCAACATTGCCAGGCTCCGTAATTATCTTACCCCCCGCGCTGCCAAAACACTTGTGCATGCATACATCACCTCACGGCTGGACTACGGAAAGTCTCTCCTAGTCGGCCTCCCCAGTTCCTCCATTCATAGGCTGCAGGCCATCCAAAACTCTGCAGCCCGTGTACTATCCCGCACCCGCCTCCATGACCACATAACCCCCACCCTCGCCCGTCTCCACTGGCTCCCCATCCTCCAGAGGATTGAGTTTAAGATCCTCGTCCTCACCTACAAGGCCTTACACGGCCTTGCCCCATCCTACTTAACCGATCTACTCTCCCCCTACACGCCCACCCGGACCCTCCATTCAACTTGGCCTGCTCCAAGCCCCCCACCCGAACCGCCCCACCATCGGAGGCCGGGCCTTCAGTTTCTCCACTCCCACCTTATGGAATGCCATCCCTCAATCCCTCCGTTTCGTCTCTTCCCTTTCCTCTTTCAAGGCCGGTTTGAAGACTTTCCTCTTCGATCGTGCCTTTTGTTCCACCCCGAACTCTTTTACCTCCCCTTCATGTTTCACCCCTTCCCAAACACTCCCCTCCCAGCTCGGGTCACACGCCTCCTGTTCAGCGCCTTGGGACGTCCTCCCGACGTGAAAGGCGCTCTATAAATGTCAATTGTTGTTGTTGTTGTTGTTTCACATCAGGAGGACGTCCCAAGGCGCTGATGTTGTTGTTGCTGCTGCTGTCATTACTGTCAGTGTATACTGGGTTTATCATTGCTTGGTGAGGTGATAGCACTAGAGGGAGAGGGGCATTGAGGGAGAGAGTGACAGAGTTTCGGGTGGGTAGCGGCTGAAGGCTCGGCCGATGATGGTGGAGTGGAGGGGACAAACAGGAGGCCGGAGCCAGCCGAGCGGAGATAGCGGATGATGGAGTGAAGGGATTAAACAGGTGGGAGAGGGCGGGAGGTGAGTGAAGGGGTTTGGAAACAAGTGAGAGGACCATTGAAATCAAAGGGATGGTGTGTTGTGGAGTTGGGAGGTTGGGTTGGGGTTGGGGGAACAGGGAAGGTGGTGTGTGCGGGTGATGGTGGTGATAGTGGTGCTGGCGGGAGGTGGGGTTGTGGGTTGTGGGGTGGGGGGGAAGAGAGGAAGTGTCCAGGGATTCCGGAGTGAAACATTCCCACTTGCGTTCCTTGCTGCATTGCACCTGTTGGCACCTCCCTGCGCTTACACACAGTGTCTAGACTGCAGACACCTGGAGACAATTAGCCTTACAAGTTGAGCTGAGAGATAAGTGCGCACAGAAATCCCCCCACCCCCCCTCCCCCCCCCAACCACCCTCTCTCTCTCTCAGGCAGTCACCTGCCAAGTATTCCAGGCAGGAAATGGAACAATTAATCTTTTTTTTCCATTTGCAAAAAAACCCCCTCAGCGTAAATAGTTTGTAATTACTGTTGATTTCGCTGCGTGATTTGCTTTTACGAGTATTAAATCATCGTTAGAAAATCGTGTGTGTTTTTTTTTACGCGCACGCACGCACACACACACACACACACACACACAATCAGAGGAACTCTGGCCTTCAACATGGCACTTCATCGGGAAGGTTAGGATGTTCCCGAAACGCTTCGCACGATGATTTCTGGCAAAGTGGAGCGGACTGTGTATTGTATGGGCGAAACGCAGCAGCCAGTTGCGCACAGCAGTGTGTCTGTGTGTGTCCCCCACCACCCTCTCCCCCCTCACAAACAGTCAGGGGAAGCGATCCGCCAATCGACTAACAACTAGATTCTGACATCAACAACAACAACCACACACAACAATACAATTAGAGTTATAGAGCACCTTTCATATCGGGAGGACGTCCCAAGTCACAGATCAGAACAGTCAGGTCGGAACCTGAGCAAGGGAGAGGGGTCAGCATAGGGAGGAGGGGAGGGAGAGAGTTGGGAGGTTGGCTGAAGAGGAGGGTCTTGAGACTGGACTTGAAGGAGACAAGGGAGGGAGCGAGGCGAAGGGACTATGGGATGGAGTTCCAGAGTGTGAGGGCAGAGAGGCTGAAAAGCCGTCTGCTGATGGTAGGGCGGGTCGGGCGGGGGACACGTAGCAGGCCAGAGCCCGCTGAACGGAGGGGGCGGAGAGGTTCATAGGGGGATAGCAGGTCAGAGAGATCGGGGCGGTGGGCAAGGCCATAAATGTACATACTGCAAAGGTAAACACAGGTATGTGCAGTGGGGAAAGTTGCCAAAGTGTTCATCCTGGTCCGACCAGGCATCGAACCCAGATCCTCACACTTTAGAGGCAAGTGCTCTAACCAACAACTCTACGGGACTCCACAATTGTGTCTTCGTAGCGTTTTACAATAAACTGTAGTGACTGTTTTGTAGGCAATGCCTGGCAGGTGATTTGGGATTTGACAGCCGGGTCACCGGGGGAGAGAGAAACTTCCTTGTCTTTTCCCGACAGCCCACGCAGGACCTTCAATATCCGCCTGAACAGGCAGCCACACTGCTCTCCTCCGTGTCTAACACTGTGACCAGCTCCTCACTGCTCTCCTCATTAACCCTCCAGCTAGGACCACCCTCCCCACCCGTTAGTGAGGGCTTTGGCTGTAACAACAACAACAAATTACATTTATAGAGCGCCTTTCACGTCGGGAGGACGTCCCAAGGCGCTGTACAGGAGGCGTGTGACCCGAGCTGAGAGGGGAGTGTTTGGGAAGGGGTGAAACACATAGTGGAGGTAAAAAAGTTTGGGGTGGAACAAAAGGCACGATCGAAGAGGAAAGTCTTCAAACCGGCCTTGAAAGAGGAAAGGGAAGAAACGAAATGGAGGGATTGAGGGATGGAATTCCATAGGGTGGGAGCGGAGAAACTGAAGGCCCGGCCTCCGATGGTGGGGCGGTTCGGGCGGGGGGCTTGGAGCAGGCCAAGTCCTGTTGAACGGAGGGTCCGGGTGGGCTTGTAGGGGGAGAGTAGATCGGTTAAATAGGGCGGGGCAAGGCCGTGTAAGGCCTTGTAGGTGAGGACGAGGATCTTGAACTCGATCCTCTGGAGGATGGGGAGCCAGTGGAGACGGGCGAGGGTGGGGGCTATGTGGTCGCGGAGGCGGGTGCGGGATAATACACGGGCTGCAGAGTTTTGGATGACCTGCAGCCTGTGAATGGAGGAACTGGGGAGGCCGACGAGGAGAGCTTCCGTAGTCCAGCCGTGAGGTGATGTATGCGTGCACGAGTGTTTCGGCAGCGCGGGGGGTAAGATAGTTGCGGAGCCTGGCAATATTGCGCGGGTGGAAATAAGCGGTGCCGGTCAAGGCGCGGATGTGGGGGAGGAAGGAGAGTTTTTGATCGGACATGATGCCGAGGTTCCTGATTGGCTTTGTGAGGTGGAGAGTGCAGCCTTGGATGTTGAGGCTGGCAGCGCCCGATGTGTAGGGTTAACAGAAGCTGTAGTGGGAGGATTCTCTGCCCCCCAGTGACTGGGCTGCCCTTCCAGGTCCTGCTGATGAGCCAGGGCTGGGGCTGTGTTGTCATCAGCAGTGAGAGGCCTGGATACACTGCGGACCCGCCTGGCTCAGGAACCAGACTAGAGACCGTCACAGAGGGTCTGGGGCTCAATCCCGACATTCTGCCTTGCAGAAGATAATAACAACAGTCTTGGGGATTTGAGGGTAGTGGGAGCTGGGGGTGGGGGAGGAGGGATGGGTAGGGGGGGGAAAGAGAGGGAGGGGGAGGGTAAATGAAAGCTTTGTCAAAGAGGAGAGTCTTGAGACAGACTTTGAATGAGGCAAGGAAGGGAGCAAGTTGGAGGGACATCGGGGGCGAATTATAAAAAATAATCCTTGCCTTACAAGAGACCTGTGTTCGAATCCAGGCAGGTCAGGGTGAAACCTTGAGCAAGTTTCCTTACTCCACACACACACGCTTAATAATAATCCCTCCAAAAAACATAATAATAAAAATGGTCATTTGAATCCACGACTGTTTGTGGGACGCTGCTGTGCGCAATTGGCTGCCGCGTTTCGCCCACAAATATAGTCAATTCACTTTACATTCTATATTCTGTGTGTATTCTGCGAAGCGCTTTGAGACGTCTAGAAGATGTGAAAAGTGCTATATCAAATGCAAGGATTATTATTATTATTATATCCCGCCTTTTCAAACACCTTCACACTGTGGCACTTGCTTTAGCGCTCCGACCTGTTTACACGCACCCCCACCCACCCCACCCCCCACCCCCCCACCTGCTGCCTCCACTCGGCTGGCTCCAGCTTCATGTGTGTCCCTCGTCCCCTCTGCTCCTTCCTCCGCGTCTGTGCCTTCAGCCACTTCACCCCAAAACTCTGGAACTCTCTCCCTTAATCCCACCTCCTCGACCCCTCCCTCTCTCCCCACTTTCAAGACCTTCCTTTATGATGGTGTTTCTACGGTCCCCTCCCTCTCCCCCCTGGCTCAGGGTCAGACAGAGGGAAGGCAGAGCGGTGGCAGAAGTGGATAACAGCCGTGTGGGTCAGAATATGAATCTCTCCACTCCTCCGCACTCCCCCACCTCTCTGACCTCCTCTCTCCCCAAAACAGTACCCGTTGCCTTCGCTCCTCCGGTTCTGGTCTCCTCCTTTTCCCCCAAATCCTCCGCTCCACCATCGGCGGCCGTGCCTTCAGGAGGCTCTGGAACTCCTTTCCTCACTCCCTTCGCCTAATCCCCTCTCTTCCTAGTTTCAGGTCTCGGCTAAGGACGTTTCTTTTCAACCGTGCCTTAGGTCACCTTTTTCCGCCTCCCCCTGGCTCTGCCCCGGGATATGTTATTGTGAAGCGCTCTGAGACGCCGCCCGGCCTGGAGGGCACTATATAAATCCAAGTTGATGTTGTTGTTGTTGATTGTGTGCTCCCCTCATCAAGCCAGTCAGGAACCTAGGTGTCTTGTTCGATCCTCAGCTGTCTTTCCTCCCCCACATCCAGGCAATAACTCGCTCTGCTTTCCTTCACTTCCACAATATAGTCTGGAATATTGCCTGGAATCGAACCCAGGTCTCTCGTTTGTCGGGTTAACTTCCATATGTATGCGGATGACACACAACTCTATCTTTTTGCCTCTACCCTCGACTCCAGGACTACCACTGTCCTGTCTGTCAGAGATCAAGTCCTAGATGAGAGCTAACTTTCTACAGTTGAATATCAACAAGACCGAGGCCCTCCTGATTGGCTCACGCCAACGCCTTCACACATCAGGCACTGGCAGCATCAAACCCCATAGTTACATACTCACCTCACCAAGCCAGTCAGGAACCCAGCCGTCTTTCCTCCCCCACATCCAAGCCATGACCCGCTCTGCCTTCCCTCACCTCCACAATATTGCCCGACTCCGCCATTACCTCACCCCTTCCTGCCGCTGAAATCCTCATTCATGCCTTCATGTCGTCAAGTCTCGACTACGCCAACGCCTGCTGTTCAGCTTTCGCAACTCCTCACTCCACAGGTTGCAGATAATTCAGATCTCTGCGGCCCATATCCTCTACCGCTCCAAGCTCCGTGCCCCCGTCTCCCCCATCCTCGGCCGACTCCATTGGCTCCCCATCATTTGTGGGTGAGCCTTCAGCCATTCTGCCCCCAACCTCTGGAATTCCATCCCGTAGTCCCTTCGCCTCGCCCCGTCCCTGGTTCCCTTCAAGTCCCGACTCAAGATCCTCCTCTTTGCCGGTCTCATCTATCACCCCAAATCCCCCCCTTTCCCTTCACCTTCCCCGTCCCCGACCCCAGCTCGGGTCTGAAACAATGACTGTCCAGTGCCTTGGGACATCCTCCTGATGTAAAAGGCACTAAACAAGTGTAATTTTGTTGTTGTTGTTGTTTTCAGGCTTTGGGTTATGGTTGGAGGTTGGGGCTGTGGGTTGGAGCTGGAGTTTGGGGGTTGGGGCTGGGGGTTGGAAGCTGGAGTTGGGGGCTGAGGGTTAGCGTAGATTGGTTGGGGGGGTCTGGGGGTTTGGGGCGGGGAGCCAATTATTCCCCCCTTGGGATGTGAGTCAGAGTTTCCACATGGCACCCAGTGTGTTGTAGGGAGGGAGCTGGAATGTGAGAGTGTTCTGTGCTCGGCCTCCCTGCACCTCACAAACAATCACAGCACCATGTGGACTTGGCAACAAGACTCGGAAACAATGAGTAACGCTGTGTTTGTGCCTTGCTCAACATCCAGTCAGTAAATACCCCCATCCCACTGTGTGTACACAGGCCGTGCGCAGGCCAGGGCCTAGGAGTGTGACAATCTGTGTGTGTGTCTGTGTATGTGTGTGTGTGTGAGTAGATGTGATTGTGAGAATATGTGCGTGAATACGAGACTGTGTGTGTGTGAGAGAGAGAGTGAGTGAGGCAGCATGTGTCAATCTGCACATCAGTATTTGTGAGTGTGAGCCAGTGCATAAGTGTGTTGTGAGAGTGAGTGTGTGTGTGTGTGTGTGAGTGTGAGAGTACGTTGCGTACATGTGAGAAAGTGTGAGACGGTACATGTCAATGTGTGAGAGAGTATTTGTGAGTGTGAGCCAGTGCATGAGCATATGCAATTGTGTGTGTGTGTGTGTAAGAGACCGTGTGTAGAGTGCGTGCGTGCATGTGAGAAAGTGTGAGACAGTACGTGTCTAAATATGTACCAGTGCATGAGAGTGTAAGATTGTGTGTGCAAGAGTGAGTGAGTGAGTGGGTGGGTTTGGGAGGGAGCGAGGGTCAGGGTTGTGTGATTGGGTTGGAATGTGGGGATGTGCATTTCACTGTGTAGTAGAGTGTAGCATTGCACACACTCGCTTAGCACCTCACAGTTGGAGCTGGGGGTTGGGCTGTGGGTTACGGCTGGGGCTGCGGATTGGGGATATGGTGGATACAGTAAAGCTCCCTCAGCACTGTTCGTCTGTCCACACTCCCAGGTCAGGGTTAGAGATACAGTGAAGCTCCTTCTACACTGTGCGTCCGTCCACACTCCCCGGTCAGAGTTCCAATGCCTTGGGACGTCCTCCCGACATGAAAGGTGCTCTAGAAATGTAATTTTGTTGTGGTAAAGACACAGTAAAGCTCCCTCTACACTGTATGCCCGTCCATCCACACTCCCAGGTCAGGGTTAGAGACACAGTAAAGCTCCCTCTACACAGCCTATCCACATTCCTAGGTTAGCGATAGAGAAAGAGTGAAGCTCCCTCTACTCTGTGCATCCGTCCACACTCGCAGGCCAGGGTTAGAGAAAGGCTGAAGCTCTCTCTACTCTGTGCGTCCGGCCGCACTCCCAGATCAGGGTTAGAGACAGAGGAAAGCTCCCTCTGCAGTCTCGGTTGCGTGTCTGTCTTTTCTCTCCATCTCTCTCTCCCTCTCTCGCTCTCTTTTCCGAAAGTTGAGGCCATTTGTGCAGTGAGGGTCACATTTCATTTACAAACTGTGTTGGTACATTCCCCAGTTCCTCTCCCAAGTGCAGCTGAATAAATTGTGTGAGAGAGAGAGAGGGAGGGAAGGAGGAGAGGGAGAGCTGGTGTCTGACATCCTCACTTCTCACATAGTGATCAGTAATCAACACGCCACTTCCTTCAGGAACTTTGGGAGAAAATGTGAGGAATTTGGGGCCGTGCGTTCTTGCTATTATTATTAACACCCGACCTCCCCCGCCTGCCTGCCCACCCGCCTGTCCTTGACTCCTGATTCCTAAATTATAACTGCAATAAACCTTGCGTTTCTTACAGCGCTTTATCACCCCATCGAGACGCCACAAAGCGCTTTACACTGTAATAATAAATAATAATAATCCTTGCATTTGATATCGAGCTTTTCACATCTTATCGATGTCTCAAAGCACAGAATATACTGTAAAGGGAAGTGACTGTATATTTGTGGGCGAAATGAGGCAGCCGATTGCGCACAGCAGTGTCCCCACAAACAGTCTTGGTTCGAAATGAACAATTTTTATTATTGTGGGGTTTTTTTTTGGAGGGATTATTATCAGGCATGTGGAGTAAGGAAACTTGCCCAAGGTATCGCCCTGATCTGCCTGGATTCGGACATAGATCTCACGCTTGTAAGGCGAGTGCTCTAACCACCGGCTAACAGACACACGATGGGGGGGGGAGGGAAGGAGGGAGGTAACAGACACACAATGCGGAGACAGGGAGACAGGAGACGGGGGGAGACAGGGAGGGAGACAGGGAGGGGGGGGAGGGAGGGAGGGGAGGGAGGGAGGGAGGGAGGGAGGGAGGGAGGGAGGAGGGAGGGAGGGAGGGAGGGAGGGAGGGAGGGAGGGAGGGAGGGAGGGAGGGAGGGAGGGAGGGAGGGAGGGAGGGAGGGAGGGAGGGAATGGGAGAATGGGAATCCAATGGGAAACAGGAGAAAATACCAGAACAAAAAAATGTACGAATCATTCCCAAAAATCATTTGATTTATTTATTTCCAAATTTCCGTTGTCGTTTTTTTTGTCGTTGTTGTTGTTGTTATACAAGGTGTTTTTCAATAACTTAAAATACATTCCCAACAGTGGCTCTGAGCATATGAGAAAATACCTACAAGCTTATAAACATGAGGTAGAGAAAATAACTTAGCCTCTCGACCGAGAGAGAATGACACAAGGTAACCTGAGATGCGTTACCCTGAGGAGTGCAAGTAACAAACACACACAAAAAAACAACTCTGTCTGGGACACCGTCCAGATTTGAAACTCGGTTTAACTTTGTTTCGTTTCAATATATATTATATTATATATATATATATATATATATATAAACCGTCTCTCTCCTCTGCCAATGGCCAACCCAACCGTAAGCCAGGGAAATCCAATCAAATTGGGTATTCTGTTGGGGGCAGATGGGTGTTTTTGGTGATACAATAAGGAAAGATGTTGAACTTTGAATGGGGGAAGGGACAGAACAGGGCTCTCTATAGGGGCTGCAAGACAAGAGAACGTATGGGGGGAATTGGAACCAGTCCTCTGTCGCTTGA